>JAZGVS010000518.1:0-14059 GCA_037356235.1 Bacterosira constricta
CAGACGTGTGTCTTCCGATCTGGAGAGAGTGCCCTCAGACCATGAAGGGGGGGGGTCTCTATTTCTCCGTGTAAGTTTGTTTAGAAAGAGGAAGGACTTGGAAAAAATGCCACTGCAATAATAGATAATGTGTGCATATCTTCTTGCCAGGCCACTGAAATTGAATAATGTTAATATGTGTCTTGTTCGCTTTGATCCACGATCATCGACTTGATTTGCGTGTAAGATTTGGCTGGACCGCAAACTGAACCTTTTCTAGAATACCCTACCCATGTCTTACATCATTTTTTGGAGAACATCCTTTCACTTTAGTCTTTCTTCTACCTGACATGGCCACCTATCCTTCTGATCAGATGCTCAGCAGGACTCGAGCAGGCGATTGAGGGGGAGGTTCGTAGTTCGTAGTTCGTAGGCAGGATAAGAGGAAGCCTTACTTATCTAGATTAGTACCCGCACGTCGGAACATTAGAAGCTAGAAACCTCTGCAATGTTGCGAATTGCGAGGGGCTGAATACGTTGGGATTCTATTTTCGCGGGCGTGTGTGAAAGCCAAATACCCCACAGTGTAGTCAAGCAGACTTTTCTTTAAAGAGGGAGTTGGGACGGCTGTAGAGACGTATATCTAGCATCCAACACCTCTTCAATTTTAGTTCATTCGTATCTTTGAAAGCATTATTTATTGTTATGTGAGCCATATGTTCGTCAAATCAAAGCAACTCGCATAGAGGAAACACACAATGGATTTAGTCCAGATCTAGAACATCTTCATCGTCACCCTCTTCTTCGTCAAGGTCATCTTCATCCTCGTCATCAACCCATTCTTCTTCAATTGACTCTCCCCCTTCTGAATCGTCCTCTGCTTCAATTTTCCATTTTGCTGACTCTTCTTCCATCCGTTCTCGCCTCTTCTTTTCCATCTCTGCCATCTCCTCCGGAGTCTTTGGCTTGACATTGTTGTCTGCGTTGTGTTCTGCCCTACGACGATCACGTTCAAGTTTCCTTCCCTCTTTGGAGCCATCATTGGCAGAAAATGTTTGTGTTGGTGGTGGTTTTTGATCATCGCTTGCCTTCCTACGAGCTTGGTCCTTCTTACGGTCGCGTTTTAGGCGTTCTGACTCTTCAAGCTTTTTGGTGCGTGTTTTGATACTGGGTAGAGAAGGTAACTTTTTCATCTTTTTACCATTCAAGGTATCGCTGATCAGGGTGTTCATATCCCCGAAAGACACACCAGGATTTTCAAGAGACACCATGCTAGTTTTGAGACGTCCTTCCGCCTTAGTTTCGTTGTCACCAGCGGATAAACCTCCACCCATTTTTTTGAAGACAACAAAACGACTGAATCATACAGTAATAAATGGTAAGAGTCTGTTCAAAGGTAAACAAATGAAAATACACATATGTTCCACTTACTGCTCCCCAGGAACATATTCTGGCAGATACTCCTCAAGATTGGTAAGGAAGAGTACAGTGGAATCCACGGATGCAAATTGGACTTTGGGATATTTCCCCAAAAGATTTGCCACTGCATGCTTAACGTATGGTTCAGGCTTTCCTCCTTTGAGAAGCAATGCACAAACCTCTTTGTTTAGGCATTTTTCTTTCAACTCCTTAGCCTTTTCAATTTTGGCTGCATGTGGCTCCAGCATTTGTTTTAATAGCTTTGTAAGCATCGCGCCCGTTTTAAGATGCTTTTCAGGAACTTGCTTCGGAGGGCCAACCTTCCCAGACACGAACACAGTGGGTCTCTTCTTTTTATTGATTTTGAATTTGTCATAAATGGATTTCCCGGAATCTGGCAATACATGATCGCAGTTCATCAAGACATAATCAGCAGGCGCCGAGCCATCATCATTGGAATCTTGAAACACCGATGATACCGGGATACCTACCGATCCATCTTTGGGCTCAGGATGGCAAAGGACAGCGTAATCTTTTCCCAATGCACCCTCACCATAGAATACCTCTCGTAATGCAAGCTGATCAGTAACGTCAATACGAGGTATTTCGTTGCTCACTATAAATAATATGAATAGGAT
Source organism: Bacterosira constricta (assembly GCA_037356235.1). Taxonomy (NCBI): domain Eukaryota; phylum Bacillariophyta; class Thalassiosirophyceae; order Thalassiosirales; family Thalassiosiraceae; genus Bacterosira; species Bacterosira constricta. Next base: position 2,037 of record JAZGVS010000518.1, read on the forward strand.
AATAATTTGGCGATCAGAAGATAGGATTCAATCTAAAAGGACAAAGCAATTATTCTGTTCCACTCACTTCCTTTCATGAAATAGTATCCCAACATCGCGATGGCCACTCCAGCTGCGGGCTTGAGGAGTTTATCCATTGGGGGAGCCTTTGGAGACTTTTTCTTTGGAACGCGAGCCATTGTCTTGTTGTTACGTTTCCCTTTCAAATCAATTGTGCAGCTAGCGACTGCAGGTAGAGGCTATTGGTATTGGGCAGATCGATAAAAGGGTAATAGTCGACAACATAAATGATGCTTGATGTGATGGTCGTTCAGCGGTTCAGGTTCATTCCGTTTGCCGTCTCAGCTTGCGGCTGATGTTGATCTGTTACACGATACAGTTGATGGGATAATGCATAGTTGGGATATAGTTTCCACGTGTCACCTGTCAGCGAGTTTGGTACAAGTTCAAATGATTCCCACGTTGCCATCCGAGAGTGGGGGACGACGGGCGGACTGGGATTGATGGGAGTCTTATGTATGGTTGGTTAGGCGGTAAGATGATAGGAGTCCCTCTGGCATACATAGCGCTTGGAGAAGAGATAATAGCCGAGACCTGGCCGAGACGACAGCCCTTCTTGATTCGCCCAATCCTTACAGAGTAACGAAAAATCGTTGAAGAATTTGTGTCTTCAAAGATACGGGCTAGAATCGAGCAAACTGTGTAAATCCGTCGCAATATTTCTGGCAAGGGTCACATGCAAGTAAATTCTATGGTGACTTGTGAATCTTGAAATATTCACAGATCGTGCACCGAATTCCTTGGATTGTGTGAATAATGATGTGTCGCATGCAAAGCAATACAAGACTATTCGCTCATGCAATCCAATGGAATAGTGTATTTATTTTGGAGTCGATATTTCCTCCGGGATGGCATAGTGAAAATAACGACAGTGTTCAATGTCATTTATCAGCGTGGGCAGTGCTGAACAAAGTGTACACATCAAAATGCAAGTTCAGGCTTAATGGTATGGATGGATACAATGTATTATCCCAGCTGAGTTTTATTCATGAAATACTTCATTTGCTCATCTTTGGCATTTCTTCAAACAGGGCAAACTATAAATAATGAGGCATATTGATGGGCTCTACAATGGTTCATTTAGGTTTGGTTTTGACGTGCTTGGCTAACCTTTTAACTAATCAAACAATTGATGCGCTTTATTGTAGCGAAATAGAAAAGATCATTCACTTCTTAGTTTTAGATAAAGCTAGAATAATTCATGGTCTCTCAAAAGGTTTGCTATATCTCCCAATATTTCTCACTTGGTTCTCAATTACAGATACTGTTTTGTTTAACTTTCTCAGTATGTGACATCGAGCCCCTCCGTTTGATGCAATAATGTTGGGCTTTCAAAGCTAATACTATGTGCTACTGCAGCGATCAGGCATCTCTCGCAAGATGCATACTAGATATGATGGAAGAAGTACCTCTAGAGTACAGCTTATCATATTGTCGCCAGTGAAAAATGGCAGTCTTTACTTCGAATCATTGGCTGTTTCTTTTTTAGAGTCATCATCAACTTGACATGGCTTGTAAACCCCACCTTTCCAGTTGGAGCAACGATCATTTTCATCAATTCCATACAAAGCGCAGCGGACTGAAAATGATACAAACAAAATATGAATTAAGTAAGATTCAGACAGAAGTATTTTATTGGGACGTTGTTCGTATCGATGCCCAAGTGCTTGAAACACTTTCCCTTACCGTGCATACCGCATCCCTGCCACCTGGATAAAGTTTGCAAAAAATTGATCAGAAACAATCCATAAATAACAATGACTACGATATTACAAACGACACGAACGTTGTTCCACACTGGTTGCACATCAGTCGGGCAGCATTGGGCATTTCGAAAATGGCGTTGGAAAAGCGAGTACAATGGCATGTGTCGACGACTTACGTGGCTTTTCCGCAATTCTTGCAATTGACTTTCGAGCACATGGTATTTGACTTGAGAATATGCTCTTTCTTTATTCTTTATTCCCGTCTTCGACTTCGGTCTTTGGCCTTCGGTTTTAGGAATGGTTAGTATTCGATATGATATATGAGCACCGGCCGACTGGATCGTGCGTGAGATGAGATAGAGAGATTGTGAGAGCGTCGCCGGGTGGATCGAAGCGGTGGGGGAGCGGGCGAGCCTCCCTCGTCCTGCCTGGGGTAGTGCGGATGCGGGATAACAGCGGGATTGGATTGAGCTAGCGACAAACGGCAAACGGCAAAGGAGGGGCGGCGGCGGCGGCGGCCGGCGGCGTATCAAAACTCAAAACAGATCAAAACTCCCGTCCGTCCGGAAAATAACACTTGATCCGTCCGTCCGAGATCACATGGCAGGGAACACGTTGGGGTAATGTATTTATTTATTATAAAATTAAATAGTAAGTAAAAATAGCCAGATGCACAACGCACAGGATTGAGAAGTCAACTGGATAATTAAACCCTAAGTTAATTCCTTTATCAAAAACTCCGGCCGCCTCCTGGCGAATCACGATCAGATTCCGATCCCGAATTTGCCGCCACTCCACAACACCAAGTAACACCAGCAAGAAGCACCAGCAGAATTAAATACAAATCCCATAATTTTCTGCGAAAGACGAGCGCCACCGCCCGACCATGTCATCAATCAGCACGCCCAATCAAGTGAAAGCCGCAGCCGACGTGCCAGGCGTTGTATTTCTTGATGTAAGAACTGAGGCTGAAGTGAAAGAGGCGCAACTGTCAAGACCGTTTCGCCATGCGAGATGTTCTCTGGATGATTGTTCAGAGTTGATGGCAAACGCTGATGAGCTCATGCCTAAGAAGGATGGTACGTTTGTTCTGGGGTGTAATCGATTAATGCATGAGAAACTTGATGTTGCTTTGAGATACATAGTGTACTCACCTTCTATGCTTTATCAAATTATTACATAACAGCACCTGTGATCGTATTCTGCGGCTCTGGACGTCGCGCAGTCAAGGCTAAAGAGGTTTTGGAACAGAAAGGCTATACCAGGGTACTGAATGCCGGTGGATTGAAGGATCTTACTTACTTGGAAAGTGAATCAAAGTGACTCGCGGGATATGTAATTTTTCAGTATACAGTACATGTCAATCTATTGTGGCCGGAAGTATGGCATGGCAAGGGTTGCCGTTGTACATTTAGTCACAAAATACCGTCTTCACCATGTTATGTTCATCTCTTGTGGTTACAAGTATGTCACATGCACGGGTTATGTTATATTCGATCACTCAACACCTTCACCATGACCATGCCTCTCCGATGACTTTATTCCGCAACATCTAAAGTAGAAAATACAGTTCAGAGGTATTTAACAAATCAACATTACCGCTACGAAGCGAATTGAGTACTGTGTATTGTACTTCGTGTACTTTATTGTTCACAACGACTAAGTCATCAGCATCCAAAGATACGAGGTGCTACGTATTTATCAATAGATATGTCAGTCTATTCTTGTGGGTGTAAGAATGCCAGTTACCACTATTCGGTCATCGGATATCTTCGCAATGCGTAACATTTGTCCATCATCATCTCTGACTAAAAGACATGACTGTATCTCACAAATCAACACCAACACTTTTATGTGAATTGAGTACTGCGTAGTATTATTACTTTAATGATTACTGAGATTAAGTCACAAACATCTAACGATAGGAGATGGTATTATCTTCATGCCAAATATGCGCCTAGCGTTTCATTTTCATAATCGAGAATGAAATCGGCATACTCTGATTCCTGTGCTGACCTTTCCTCATGCTCTGCCCCCGCACCTGTCAATTTCGCCAAAGCCTTTCCGAGGCTACCTCCATTTCTTTGCGCCAATACCCCTCTCTCCCCAACATCTATCGCTGCCTTCTTTACAGCCCTCAAGTTTGTGGGGACATCCTAAATTTCATTCCAGTTAAAAAGGAATACATGACAAGGTTGGAGTTGAGCAATGGATTTCGCGACATAGTTTTGCAAATAATAGCCTAGTACAAGAAACACTCACCTCTCTTATTCTCCATTCCAACGCAGCCACCGGAACAGGACCTTTCGGCCGAACCTCCACGGTGTAACTCACGGTTGTTTCGGGCTCTCCGGTGAATGGATTATTTGGCATTTGTACCACTCGCCAAAATCCATCAAATTCAGAGAAGAATTGTGAATCTACACACTTGAAATCAATGCGTCGTTCTTCGGGGAACATTGAGTGGCGGTCTGTATCAGGCGAATTTGTAGGTTTGCCCGACTTCCCAGCTACCACGATTGACTCAGTCATATCCATCGTTACATCAGCGCCAAACTCAAACCCAATAATCTTCTGTGCCCCCCGTTGATACAGCCTGCATTTGTGCGATCCGTCTCCCCCTTCGCCACCTTGGTTGCTCACCCGTGTACTCTTCACTAAATTTGGAACGTGTGTGCTTAATTGGTCATAGTCCGTGAGAATGGACCATACATCCATTTGAGACGCATTTACAACAATTTCGCCAGCGATGCGTCTGGAATTGGAAGATGTTTTGTCGATTCGGACTGCAACAAGTTCGCATTCTTCACCGGTCGTAGATGTCTCTGAGTCTGCTCCAGGAGTACCGCCAAACCACCATACGTTCAGGGACGTCGATGACTGGTGTTTGGCCGGGAGAAATTGCTGATTGGTACTGCCAGCACTATTTGTCGGCAACGCCCCCAGATGCAGTGGTGCAGTGAAGGCATCGACGCCCAGTGTGGAAAAGAGGAAGCTTAAACAGATGAATTTCGTCATTTTAAAGTGATTATGTGATGTTTAGAGGTCAGCGCTTGTCAATTATTGATAAGAATTAAATTATGGAGGCATAGTTGTTCTTTCGGCTCGGGCGTTGCATGAGGTTGCATGCAGGTTGCAGCAGGTCAGCAGGAGGTTGCAGTAATATTCCCGTGGTTGCAGGTCCGTCAGGCAGGGGGCTGCGTCTTGGATCTATAAAAACAGCCGCGTTGCTGTGTCATCCAAATTCCTCATGTTCTGCACGCATTCTCTATTCTCTGCGAGATCAGGCGAGATGGGAGTTCATAATATTCAGCTCATTCAGCTGGTCTTCTTCAGATTCTCTTGTGCGTTGTGCGAGGTTGTGCGCTGTTCTGCGTGGCGAATGCCCTGTGATGACGTCACGCAGAATACCTCAGAATACCTGCATCAACAACTTTTGGGGCGTGTGTTGGGGCGTGCGTTAGTTTCTGTTAGTTTCCACGCGTTTTTTATGGCAGCAAGACACTGGATTGAGTACTTACGGTACGTATGTAGCATGGTGCTAAATTATTTATTGTAAAAAAGAGCTCGCAGAGTGAATTGAATCCGTGTGTTCAAGTGACGGCCATTCAATGGTCACGGCCGTTCCATGACCGTCTGGCCGTTGACCGACGACGGCTGTTGGTGGCCGTTCTTGACCGTTCTTGACCGTTCGTGGCCGTTTGAACGTTTGACCGTGGCCGTCTGACCGTCCGGCCGTTGAAGATCAGGCCTGAATATTTGTATATTTAGTTCCTACATTAGTAAATAGCAAGTGTTGGCGAACAAGAAAGAAGAAGCGTGTAATCGATGGCCGTTGATGGCCATCAACGGCCATCGACAGCCTGTTAGTGACCGTTCGAACGGCCATTGGTGGCCGTCTGGCCGTGACCGTTGAATGACCGTCTAGTTTTGTGACAAGTAACAGTCCGTGACTGGACAAATATGAGTCACGTGCGAGATCTTTTTCAGAAAAAATATTATTGGCTATTACATTCGTAGCATATGTACTCCATCCAGGATCTTACAGGGTACTACCATATTATCGTTTTAGTGTCTCTACAATTCTTTTAGTCTTATGTTTCCATCTGCTACCTATTGTACGTCAGAAAGATCGGATTTAGTCAGCGAGCATGTGAGTAGTGCAGCCCAGACACATACAGAATCTCTCTTTCAGGCAGGCTGGCGCGCGGGGGCTATTCGTGACTTTTATGTGAAGAAAATATGGCAGACACCTTCTATCTGTCAAATGAGACATATTCTTTTTCAGGAATAACGCATACAAATAACGCAATGAATCCCCCTTTGACAGGACGAGTGTCACACTCAAAACAACCACGCTCCAAAATAACACCCATTAGAAATAAACCGACAATCACGCGACAATCGAGCATCACAATAGACCGCAATCGCCGACGAGAGGAGGAGCGAAGACGAGAGATGAGAGACGAGGCACATGAAAATGATACTGGATGAATCAGCTCCCGTCCACCCCTACTTCAATCGTGTCGCTGCTTAATTCAACATCCTACTTATCACTCTTTGCAAACGGCACACCCGCAACCTCTAAAGTCACGTATAAAAGACATACTAGACCACGGGAATATATCTAGAACCTCCTCTATCTACATATGGTACCCCTCTAGATACCTAGCTTGTGACGCTTGATTCTTCTTGGGGAGCTGGGGGTTCAGGCTTCCTCGTTCAATCACCGGAGTTCACCGGTTGTATTGTCACAAAGAAGGCTTATTTGCCCTGCCTGATCTCCTTTGTACAGAATACCCGCACCTATCAGTGTGTACCATTGCGTGTTTTAATGTGTGTGTGTGTGATGGTGATGTTGCTGTTGTTGTGGTTGCCTCTCTTTCCGAAATTTCAAAAAAACTCCTGACTTACAATTGAATCAGCTCTTGCCCGCCCCTACTTCCATCATGCAACATCCTCCTAATCACTCTTTGCAAACGGCACACCCGCAACCTCTAAAGTCACGTGTGCTATCCCCCCAACACCAAGAGGACATCTTCGTTCCCCTTCGCCAGTGGATAGAGCTCGAGTCCGAGGACAAATATCTCATGCAAGAGCAGAATGAGTTGATTCTTCGTAAAACTACAGTTGCGTATGGCGTTGTAGAGCTACTCAAAAGCGCGCATAGATCGGTTCACAATGCATCCGCGAAAGATCTTCAGGGGGCATGTGAACTAGACAACTTTGCCGTCCGTATTTCTGGCGAATTTATTGAGGAGACCGATGTTGGCCGTATTGAAGGGGTTGAAATGATTTCACCAGCTTCATCGTTACGTATGATCACTCCCTATTTTTCTAGCAGTGAGTTTTTCGGCGAGGAGAGCAAACTGGCCGGCGATTATCTAGAGGTTGAGGTTACCCCACCATCTCTTGAAAACACGAATCAAAACGTCACGATTAGTGATAGAATAGCTTCAGCTGATGAAAAGAGGTTTTGCCATTTAGTTGGCGCCCTGATGTATGACTTGTTCATCAAAAGAAACCGCCATAAACTATTAGCTGGCAGTCGAAGAAAGGGGGGTACAAACGATCGCCATGGCAATGGAGATGCGCCGTTGCAAAAGAAAATCAAAGTATCAGAGGGGGGTTCACATGTCTCTCTACTTGATGTAGGGCTTTCATCCTCGCTCCATTTACTTGTTGAGAATTTGCTAGAGGGTGACTGTTCGTTGGAAACTGCGTCTAAAGATCTGCACCTGCTGATTCTAGACCCAGCAAGTTTTCTCTTTGAACGCTACAATTATTTTGAGAAATCTGATGAGGCGACAGCTTCGCTTCGAGTAAGGAGGAGCATTCTCTATGGTAGGGAGAAGGAGTCTTCACTTATAACTGATCTGTTCTGCCGTGTAGCATCCAGTGGTGAGAATGAAGTTCTACTTATTGGTGGCTTTAGTGGGTCAGGAAAGAGCCGTCTAGTTGAAAGTGTGTCTCCTTGCGTAGACGTCGCAGATGGAATTACCGTTTCTCAAAAATTTGATGAGATACAACGAGCAAATCCCCTGTTAGTGGTTACCTCGGCTTTCAATGAAATATGCATTAAAATCAAGGAGAAGAGCTCAGATGAGGAATTGCATGCATTTTCACAACAGTTGATATCTGTGTTTGGGACAAACTTTTCCATACTATCTCAAGCAATACCAAATATCATGTTGCTTTTTCCAGAGTCAGCGCAAAAATCCACCGTGAAGCATAACCAAGATGATGAACTCAACAGCATTAGTCTTTCTTTTATACTTCAACTCTTCATGAGAGTCATTTCAAGCAAAGAAAAGCCGGTGATGATGTTTTTAGGTAACACTCGTTTAATTATTTACTGCAATGCTCTCCTTCGTCTACTTTCTTACCACCTTGTCCTTCTTCATCCAAAGACGATCTTCAGTGGGCTGATGCAAGATCTCTCCGAATAATTGCTGATGTCTTGACTGACATTAAGGGTTCTGGTTGCCTCTTCTTCATTGGCAGCTACAGAGACAGCGAGGTTTCACCAGACCATCCTCTATTTGAGTTTATTGACAAGTTGGCATCAGGAGGTGTATCTCTGAAAAAGCTTCATTTAGATGGAATGAATAGCAATGAGCTCAACTCGATGATTTCAGATTCACTTTGTATGCTTCCAAGACACTGCAAAGATCTTTCAGATATGTTGCATGAGAAGACAAACGGAAGTCCCTTGTTTGCAATAGAATTTCTAAGGTCACTCGTAGATAGAAACTTGCTGCAGTTCAGCCTTGAAAAAAGATGTTGGACTTATGTTCTAACACATATTCGGTCAGAAACCATTACTGACAATGTTTTGCATCTTCTGACAACCAAAATGATGAGCCTACCTGATGATATACAACAATCTTTGAAGGTTGCGTCGTCCTTTGGCATATTTTTTGACAATAAGTTGGTGGAGTGTCTTAGTACTTCATCAAAGTATTATGACATTGAACGTGATCTTCGCCATGCAGTATCCGGTGGCTACATCGAAGATAAGTTTGAGTTGGGCTATAAATTTGTACACGACAAGGTCAGGGAAGCCGCTTACAGTCTTATTCCGGTTAGCGACCTTGATCAATTTCATTTCAACATTGGCATCGAGCTACTCGAGTGTTCAGAGGGACAAGATTTGGGAGCAATTCTGCTTCCAACGGCTGATCAGATAAATCACCATGCACCTTCTCAGATTGAATCGTTGGACCTCCGCATTAGCATTGCTCAATTGAACCACAAGGCTGGGAACAAAGCAATGTCACATTCTGACTTTGCAAAAGCAAAGTCATATCTAGATACTGCCAAATCATTGCTACCTGAAGATCATTGGGTAAGCTTATACAGTCTCAGCATTCGGCTGTATTTATCGCTGGGCAACGCTGCATTCTCTTGTGGCGACAAAGAGGAGGCAGAGGCTGCATTAAGTGCAATCATTATTCGTGGCCAAACTCTAGGTATGTTTGGCTGGTTTTGCAGTGTCTGATTCTATTCCTTGTTATATGTCTGATTCTATTCCTTGCTATACTAATTTATTGTTTCTTATTTTTTCCCCGTCGTCTCAACATCATCAACAGATGACAAATTGGGTATGTTTATAATAAAGATTGCATTTTCCTACTGGGCACTTTGTCTCACAATGATAATTGCCAAATTGCAGACGCATATTATTGCATGAACGAAGCCCTCTTTCACTTTGTTTGGCGCGAGCCAGAAAGAGCCTTCAAAGGCTCACTGGACATTCTTTCGAAGCTTGGTGAGAATATACCAACATCTATTGAACCAAGAAAGATTTTGGATATGGTTGCCAAAATACAACTCAAGATAAAAGACAAAGATGATGATTTCTGGAATGTGAAAGAAGCGGACAAAAAGAACTTTACTCTGATGCAATTCCTCAACCAGGCCGCCTCTCTATCGCATTTTGGTAAGAATCGACAGAATCCTTTAATTAGCGTATTGTTAAGCTGTCGGTTGGTTGACATAAGCCTTGATCATGGATTGTGTAAATATTCTGCAATCGGGTTTGGCTGCCTTGCGTTCTTGCTTATTGGCAAGTTCAAAAGCATAAAAGACGGAATCAGATTGGGTAAGATTGGGCTAGCAGTCCAGAAAAGGTTCAATGATCCTAGTCAAGTACCAGCTTTTAATCTTTGTTATTATGGCCTTGTTGCGCATTTCACTGAACCGTTCCAGTCTGTTGCTGAGCAGTTGCGAAGAGGAATGGACATTGGCATGAGTATCAGGTATGTACACACTTCTAAACATTGTTGTGATTTTCGTATTGTTTTCTCTCATTTACAACTTCTTCTATTATTACTTATAGAGATGCGTCGGTCGGACTACTAAATGGAATTCATTATATTCAAAAGTCCCTTGCTAGTGGCAAGAATCTTTCGGTTCTTTTGAATGACATTGAGTATCAATTGAAGCTAAGTGATTTGCACAACAATTCAATATCAGAAGGTTATTTTTTGCTTTTACTTCAGCAAACGATATCTCATCTGATAAATAAAGGAAAATCCGTTACTTCCACAAAAGTAGTAGATGATATTGCAGGAGATGGCTATCAGGATATAGTTTTCTTCCACCGAACAATACAATCGTTTTGGATTGGTCGTGAGTATTTACCCCCATTACATTCTATTTTTGCATTGAAATCATTTCAAGGAATTAATTGTTTCCCATCTTTTTCTTATCTGCACAGATAATGATCGCTGTCACTATTTTGCTGTGAAATCAGGTTACAACAATTCTTCTCAACTTCTAGGGTGAGCTCTGTGTGTGTTTTTCTACATATTTATTGTGCACGGAGTGCTTGCTAAAAAAATGCTGTTATCTATGTTTCCTCCCAAGAATTGTTACTAGATTCTATCACGGGCTTTCTGCTCTCCAAATTTTGAGGAAGAAGAAGAGCAGCGAATTCAAATCGATAGCTATGAATTCACTTGCCAAACTCAAAGAATTAGCCACATTTTCTGCATGCAACTATCAGAACAAAGTTCACTTATTGCAAGCGGAGCATTTTTCTCTGGAGGAGAACGATCAATTAGCAAGGGAAGCATATGCTGCAGCGATAGAGGCATCGCGTGCATCAAAGCTTGTACACGAGACAGGACTTGCGTGTGAGCTAGCAGGTCTCCATTGTGAAAGGTTTGGTGACCAAAAGAGTGCACTAAACTTTTACCTCCAAGCAAAGCAATGTTATGCTGATTGGGGGTCACAAATGAAAATGGATTCTATGGAATGCTCCATTACTCGTTTATCCCGGAATACAGAGATTCAATGAGGACTGGAGAGACAAACGTGGTTTAAGGACGAGTACGTAGAGTAGAAATGCTACCATCGTGATCATCGGAGGGATATCTCGAAGAAAGAGAAGAAAGAGTTGATGCAAGACATCACAGGATGAAAATTAGATCTTGAAGCGGGGACACAAGAATTTGTTCAAGTAGGTTGTTCACTAGTATTGTATAATTACAAGTACTTTTATATTTGATCTGAATTAGCTCTCTAGAAGGGGTATTGATATGCCGGTTTATCCAAGCCATGACATGTGGATTACCAGTTCATTTGTAAATCTTACTGTAAAATAAAATAGTGGAAAACATGGAATATGAAATCTGAAGTGCAAAACAGACCTAGTATTCCCGTGCGATTGCTGTTACAAACGACGAGCCGGAGACTTGACGGCAAGCTATTTTAGCTAAAATACGAACTGGTGCACCTACGAAGTGTCCCGACGGCACTCGCTATCTCGCAGCCGCTCGTTTCTTGGCCAGATGCGCAACCAATCCCCATCAAGAGTCTATGATCTCATAGACTTTGACAACGGAAATTTAGCCCAAATAGAACTTTTTAAGCACCCACTGCTCAGCACGTCGCGGCAATCGGCCTACCAGCATGGGCCAGCGACTACAAAGCTCTCATCGCTCTTCGTAGATATGCTTCCAAAGACCCCACGGGAGGAAATGTGGATGCCCTGATGACATCTACCTAGTATTCTCACACGATCGCTGCGGAAACAGACAGTTGAAGGGAGAGATGATCTCCAGAACTGGAATCCCATTGCTATCATTCGACAAGATGTTGCAAGATGATGCGATATTCTAAAAATGAGCTTGAGAGAACTCAAGCAAGGTTGGCAGAACGATAAGGCTGGGTTCATTTTTGTCCCTGGTTAGATGGGGATCGGGGCGACTGGTACCGATATTGATGCTGCAATTTTATCACACAACAATC
>JAZGVS010000519.1:0-14082 GCA_037356235.1 Bacterosira constricta
ACTGAGTTCGTAGGCTGACGCTGAAGTCCCTGCGATCCAGATGTGCGTGTAGATCGACGCGAAGATGACTGGGAGTGTGTGTCATGATGAGATGATGACGAAAACCACCAGACGAATGTGAGCTGGGGTTAAGTGCTTGAAAAACTTCAGTGTTGACAGGAGGTGCCATATGGTGGTACTGAGTGAAGGCTTGAGGATTGGCAGGGTCAGGTCTAAGTGAGGTCGTAGGCTGGCGCTGAAGGCCTCGGGGTCCAGAAGCTGTAAGATAACGTGAATTTGAGTGTGTGTGTGTGTAACTTGACCACCGGTCAAGGGTACTCCCGCTCTTACGCAATTTCAATTGCAGGGCGGTTGATCCATGACCTAAGTTCTGCTGTTAATAAGATTAAGGACTATCGTGAATTTGAGTGATGGGAAAGTACACCAATAGATGAAGGGCGACCTGGGAGATCAGTGGGCTCGTGTAAATGAGAGATAGCTTCAGAGTGGATAGTTCCTACATCATCGCTTTGGAGATGCAACACACGAGGGTTGATGGTCCATTCGACAGTGTTCAGGGGTCGAAAGGTTGTTCGATATTGGGCTCATGGGGGCGCACTGAAGTGGGCGCAGGAAGAGGAGCAGGTGGTGCTGCAACGCGACGACAATAGCGTTTTCAATGGGCCGGCCGTTGCTGGAAAAAAAATGAATGCCTAAGATAACTTGACGTAGCTGCTACGCAAGAAATTCGCCCAACTGAGGCTGCTTACGTTAATTCCAAACATACGGGACCATAGGGGCAAATCAGGGATCTTGCGCAGCGCGTAGAAAAGACCATGAAAAATGCCCCTCGTCAATTATTTCATACGGAACTCATTGGCTTCAATAACATGACTGTTTATTTCAACCTATTTCTTGGTAAAATTAATCAAATAAAAGAGCTCTACTAAATGAACCGGTCCTTGGCCAAGTACCAACCCTCGATATTCCGCAGTACCAATTTAGAATGCTTCATTGCCTCCCTTACATTTTCCACATCTTCTCCCAAATCCCCATAGCGAACCATATGTGCCTTCTTTATCTGCTCTGTCCAGAAGCGCACTCTGGACATGGTCCTTGCTGTGGCATCGGGGCTGCTTCCTTTCATAGCACGCGTGCGTAGCAGGGTGGATAAGTCATAGCAGAGGTGAAGGATGGACAGATGCTCAGTGCTTGCATTGTTGCATGACACAAAAGAAAAGTGGAGTTGTGTTGCCATTTGAAGTGTTTGGTTAATGCTCTCGTCATTTTCAAGAGAGAGTCCGGCGTTGATAAATTCCATGTACAAACCACTATATCCGACTCTTAGATACCGTTGTGATTCGTTGGATATCTGTTTGGTTGAAGAAAATATTTTTTCAATACTTTGAACCAGACTTATCATTGTTGAACCCTCCTGATCATCTTGGTTTACATCACGCAATGACCAATAACCGTCAGCGAGCGCCCATAGCGCTTTATACTCGGGCAGATTTAGTGCTGTCTCTTCATTGATGCAACGGTTGCAACGGCATGTGAATCCATACCTTGACCGCAACATTTCGCGTCTAGCTGCAAAGGGAGTGGACGGCGGGAGATAAGACCATGTAATTTCCGACCCTTTTGGTATGTTTGCATTGGCGTGAACAATCATCACTTCTCTTCCTTGGACATTTTCAATCTCAGATATTTCAGTTTTGCTGTTGAGGGAGGGAATGCGACCAAAAACGCGAATCGCATTGGGGCTGCAAGAGTGGTTGATCATGGCGGAAAGTGGATAAACCCCCAACAAACGCTTGTAGCAACTTTCGGTGTTGCCTTTTGTTGTCCAGCATTCTTCTATGTTGGCATAGTTGTGATAGTCAGGCCCAAATGCATTTTTCCGAATGATTTTAATGATGGTATCTTTGTCCAAGTTCGCGTTGTCTTTGCTATCAATGGGCGAAGAATCATTTGCCAGTAAAATGTCCATCCACTCATGAGAGTCCTCTCTTTTTGGCAGTTCCTCCGAACTCATTTGTGCGGTGAACGCACCAAGTAGCCTACGAGCGCGATCCACATTTTCCTTCGGCTGAATTTCTTCATCATTCAAGATTTCACAGAGCGATTGGACTGTTTCAATAAGATGATCTTCTGTTATTTCCTCAAGATCTACTTCATATCCCCCGCTGCTTTCTTGCAGATAGCGTTTACGAACCTCGGCAGCATCGGCCGAAACAATAGATGGAATAACAAATAGACATTCCCCCATCGAGACGTCCCGCGTGGCGATGAGGCCACGGCCGTGTGACACAGTATAGCCCCCTTCCTCGTCGGCAATTTCTCCTCGTTCCGCAAGGGAGATTGGCCCAATGAATGGTAAAGCAAATGGGAACTTTTTGGTGTCAAAAAGAAGGGGAGATACATCATTCAGTTGTGTTGGTGCAGGCGACAATGATAGCGCTTCCAACCCGCCGCTGAGATCGCCACCGCTGTCGCTACGGATTGCAGCACCGCCATCATCCGACTTTGTTCCTTTTCGGCCTGCGTTGGATGAAGATTTTTTCTTGCCCTTTTTCTTAGCCCCCATGATGTGCTGCTATTCTTTTGTGGCTACCGAACGACCAAGATGAGGATGAGGAGGATGGTGGAGGCTGCTCTGAGTTCGTCTCCGATATTCCGCGCGCAATGCCAATGGTGAGTTCTGACTTCTGACATAATATGTGCAGCTATGTAGCATGCCCCAGCTGCGCTGATGCAGTATCTAGAAGTATGTAGGTAGATCCAAGGTAGGTAGGTACCATAGATCTATGCTCGATCTCGATTCGTTCATACATAGGTTCCTATGTATTCCTATCGTGTGGTCACGGACAGACCTTTGACTGATCGCGCGCCATGTTTTTCTGTTGAGAACGTGAAGTCTTTGACAGCTTTTGACTTTTTGTTGGGTTGGCAAGCTTTAGCTTTACTGAGAGTCAGAAACCTTACAATGGAAAGCTTTACACATGGCCAGTTCAATATCACCCTAAGATTTTCATCGGTTCATGCACAACAACAACTTCTTCACTTCACGCCAGATATCAACTTCTTGCTCGCCACGGAAAACTGTCCTGACGAAACAAGGAAGGGAATGCTCAGACATGCTCCCATAAAGTGCATGATCCATCGACAACAATCAATTTTCCTGCCCACAGCATTTTCGGATAAGCAATAAGCATCGGTCCAATCAGCATGAGCTATGGAGAGGTAAGTAATGTGTTTGGATCATGTAGGTTTCGGATTAGTCTACATTCGCGACATGACAAACAAACCACACTCGATCATCTGTACTCCTTTTCGCAAAGATGTGTTCACCCTAACGTCTACTGCTGCCGCCATTATTTCCCTTACAGGAACCCAAACGTAAAAGCTTGTATCCAGAGATATCTGCACTGATCACTCCACCCAAAGGTCCGAATGAACAACCTCTAATTGCAGCCAATCCTGTCCCCAACTCTATCTCTTCTAGCGTCAGTTCGCTCAAGCCTTCGTACCATAGTCCCGAGGAACCGTTCACGCCTATCAGAAGTGATTTTGAGCTGTTGAATAACTTCGAGCCCCTGCCTTACACTTGTGACATTTTCGAGGGACCATGCAGTCCCATCGATACCATAAACAACAACCTTTGGCAGCTTGTATATTCGCCGCTACAAGCTACTCCACAAGCTGAGCAGTTCGAAGGCAAGTATTCATCTTCAATCGAGTTGACCGAAGGATTTATAACTCCAGGGAACCCTGGCTCCAAGAAGGATGAACCCGAAAACAATACGATTAAGCCGCAGTTGCCTGACGTCAAAGTTGAAGATTACGTAACTCCAGGGAACCCTGGCCCCAAGAAGAATGAACCCGAAAGCAATACGAAGAAGCCGCAGTTGCCTGACGTCAAAGTTGAAGATTACGCAGAGAAGCCACCTCCCTACCCTCAAAATCATTGGCCAGCGTATCATCCACCACCGTATTACTGGTATCATCCTTACCATCACGGATATCAACATCCATATGGCGCCCAAGATGACCAGACAAACAATCGTAGGATGTATCGCCCTACCTTATACCCGAAGCCACAGAATGTCAATTATCATCAAGCTTTTGCATCCATGCCCTATGGCCATTTTGGCACGCCTCCATTCATGTCCAGTCATCTTCAGCCGACAGCCCCTCAAGATTACATCACTGACGTGACCAATAACGATGTCATCTGCGGGTGAGTATTTTCTTTGCATAATCATACGTTGAATCTTCTTCTTTGCTGAATCTAATGTGTCCTCGACTACATTCATTCAGTCGTGGCGGGGCTGTCAATAACCATCCTGGCAACCGGAGGTTCCGGCAGTTCATTCATGGTGAGTATGGCATGTGTGTGTGTTGAATCATCTTCTCCGCTGAATCTCACTTATGCATTCGGATATTCATAGATTTTAAGCACCAATACTTGAATGAAACGAAACAAAGGAAGCCTTCTGTGGCAATGCATGTGCTTGAGGCGGTGAAGAAATCAAACCCACCTGGAAGGTACGAATAATGTAGTGAATGCATGATTGTGATTGCACGATCCTATTTTGATGCGAATATGCACTGACTCAATCCATTACACGTGTCTCCCTAGGTTCTTAGTGAAATACCCGAAAGGTTACTTGGAATGCGGTGATGATCGTGCTCGTGAGAAAGCCTCACAAGCTCTAAGGGAGGGTGCGGCCAAGCTGAGAAAGCAGGGATACAGCGGAGAAGTAAAAAAATGTACAGGTGATACGACAATAGTACACAATGAGTCAAACCATAAAAGAGGGCTTCAAGTTGAGAAAATCTTGCTTCCAAATGAGAGAGCATATGATCACCAGGGCTATTATGACGACCCCAAGTACTCTACTAAGTTTGACCCACCCCGAAAGAAGAGCAAGATAGAAGAAGTTTGAGAAACAATGCCAGTGATTTGTGTGTGCAGAAGAATGATTGTTTAGTGCTTGCTCTCCTAGAAGAACAAAATGTGATGATGAATGTAGATGTTTCATAGGCTCCAAACGAAGCCGCCAGTTGAGTACCCCATTACGTCTAACAGCTAATTCTCGGGGTTATCCTGGCTGACAAAGGATACAATCCAGCGACTTGAATCATTGAGCTTTTGTTCTCTTTTCTCATTCAATTCCAAACACGCAATTTCCAGCCTTTCTCGAGAAGGTAACATATACATGATATCCGAACCTTTTGGGCATGGAAGAAATGCTACAAGCTGTCCACCTGGCCGCAAAAGCGGTCTACCGTGCTTACGATCATGGCCAATCACATCTATGAGGTCATTCAATGCTTCACATTTATCATTTCCTACTCCTACGCCAGACATTGCCTCTCTTCTGCCATATGGAGGATCCGTTATTATCACATCAAATGCTGTCCCAATGGCTGCTCTGGCTTTGTCTCTCGTGATATGATCCATCACATTCCCCTCCAAAAGCGCCACTGGCTCTACCACTCCCCTTGATATAAAATCCTCCCTAATACTTGAACGCGATATTAATTCATCTCTTGCAATTTCAATACCAACTGTGCGCACCGTTGGTGATATTAACGATGAAGCAAGCAGTGTTGCTGCTGAGCCAGCAAATGGGTCTAGAATTGTTTGGTGTTCTTGAACCATTGCAATATTAGCCAAGAGATACGCTGCGATAGATTCCAGAGGGGTCTTGGTAATGCATATTCGTGTTTTGGGACTCATGATGGAATGTGTGGCACCAGCAGTTAGCCTTCGAGCTAGAATTTTGAATAAATCAGTTGCTTCCAAAGATTTGTTGTCATCTGACAGACCCTCAAACAAGTATATATCACATTCTGGCTCGTTCAAGTCCACTTTCCCACCAAATTGAACGAGCAATTGTTTCAAATGAGGCAGAGCAGCTCTTTCTTTTGGTACAGATCGAGTTGTATTTTTTCCAAAGCGTGGATTGTTATCATCGTCTGCAAAACTGAACTCATGGCGGCGTACCCGCCAAGTTGATGTCCTTTCATTATTAACCATACCATTAAACGCTGTAGACTGCAAGGATTGGTCCACGAGTTCAGGATACGAAGACCCCTCTGCCAGCACGAGATATGCTGAGTGTATCAATGAGCATCGCTCGGCAGCTCTTGAAATTATTTCTGGTGTGATATCATTATTTGTAAATTGAACAAATTGCAGTGCCTCATTGTACATTTCTACTTGAGCCAATGTCACCGATGGGGGTAGCTGGTCATTGCGCTGATATGGATCGTATGAAAATGCATTTGTAAATATGGAGTTGTCTCTGAAACGTTTCAGCAGATCAGATGCACGTAGGCCACATTTCTTTTCGGCAACTGTGGCTGATAATGCACTCAACCATTCCCACCGCCTGAAGGACTGGCTGTATCGTTCTTTGTGTTCACCTCTTTAAGCATGAGAGAGAAGGAGTGGTCGTTTTGACATGTAGTTAGTAAGGAAGGGAAAGAATCGGCCGTAGGCGGAAACGTATGAACGCGAAAAATCAACTGTGATGAGAATGAGTCTAATGAAACGATTTTTTGAAATAATCTTGCAATATTCGTATAGCTAGAATACCTGATTCAAGCAAACATGACACACCTCCAATGAATCAAATATCTCGTTGCTGTCGGCTGATGGCCCTGCGCTGAAATGCTATTCAGCGAAGTTGTCATGAATAGGCGAAGGGGTGTCGTCTGTGTCCAGTGAGTGAACGTTGTAGAGCGGTATATTATTTTCCCATTGGACCATGGACGCATCATCATCATCATAGCCATGGCGAGAGAGCCAACAACTACTTGAACTTGATTGTCTCATACATCATACATGGCTCTCATGGTTGGAAGTTGGAAGATCGATTTGGATTACGATAGGATGGCATGATGGGGATTTAATTTAGTGGTTCTAGCGATGATGTACGTATAGTTACGTAGGAATAGTATGAAGTAATGGCGCCAACAGCCATCACCCTCTCGCTCATCACCATTTCATCTCCCTCTCGCTCGTTCAACCTCGACCTCAAACTCCTCAACCTCGCTCGTTCAACACTGCCATTTTTCATGCCTCCTATTCAGTTCTCCTGCCCTTTATGCTTGTAAACATCCTCTATTCCACACCGCCCGACGGCGATGATGCATCCCTATCTTATGCTACCAGAGCATCCGATTTGTGTACTTGCCAAGATGGAGCGACTCTCGGTTACGTTGGGCCGCTTGTTGTGAACGACGATGACGGTGCTGATTTGCCATGGCGCATCGAAGTTGATAATAACATGCACACCACAGAAAATACATATCAAATCCTTACTATTTTCCTCATATCATGTTCTGCAGATGGGTCAGTCAACAGAAACGTTCGGAAGATTATGAGAAAGCTTCCAAAAGCAGGCAGTGATACCAGCGGTGATGCTGCCGAAGTGAACTACGCTAAACATTATGCAATCGCAGCGCTTGGGCATGCAAGGTGTGAGAATTCAGCAAATCAAATGGCCGACACAATTTTCGGTACAGCTAGACGAGTTGATAAATTAATTGCTGGCTCTGGCTTCTTTGATATCAGACCAGCATCGGTACCGCCATCTTTGAGTAGACTTGAAACGCAAGTTGAGCTTTGTGGACCAGAAAAGGAGTTTGATCCGTGGTTTAAAAGAATGATGAATTCTGGTGTAGAAAGAGATTAAATGAAGGTTGAACCAGCGGAATATGGCAATATTTGCTTGTTGTTATAGAAGGATTGTATTGGTATAATGAAACCGCTCTCTTGACACAGGCTTTACTTAGGGGTTCAGGTACTTGTAAAATGGACCAAAACAAATTGGTAACAACTATATATGCAAGGGGAGACAAAATTCAAACATCATCCACAATTGATGCCAATTATGGTCGTAGAGATGTACCATTGTAACATCGTAAACAAAATGTGGTAAATACGTTTGACATTCTGAGATTAAACATCTAAATGCAATACGAAATCGATATCTAACCGGCTCTATCTCTAAAAATAATTGACATTGACTGCACATAGAACACCTCAAGAAGATACTCTGAAAGCGGCAACCTGATCGGTCGCTACTGTTAAAAGCAGAAATAACTCTAGTCTAGATTTTACCTTCCTGTTGAGCTTTATTTACTACAAGGAAAATTGATATATTTGTCTGTTATTTACCCTATTGGAAGGCTTTATACCAGACAGAGGAAGTGTTCAGTGATCCCGAACGCCGTTTCTCGCTTTTTATACATGTGTGAGAAACGATACTTTTTCATTGTGGCGATGAATTTTGATCTTTCCAGCTATGAAGCTCCGAGCTCAATTAATCTTGCCGCCAAGCATCACATCTATTGGGTAAGATCACATCTCTCAAATCTCAAACTCTATCTGTTCGTTGGTGGGCTCATCATACCTTACAAAATAATAGTCTCCAATTGACAACCGACGGACGTTCCTATTCTCTCCAAACAATTAAAATGAAGCTCGCCATCGCCATCTCTCTCTGTCTCTTCCCCAGCACAGCATCCAACGCTGCTGCACAAAAAGCTACCAAGAAGAAGCACCCAGTCGGCTTTCAATGGAAGCTGTCTGCGCAACAAGCTACCAAGAAAAATCACCCTGTCGGCTTTAAATGGAAGTCTTCCGAGAATATTATATCCACCGCTGCTGCACAACAAAATGCCAAGAAGAATTATCCTGTGGGCTTTAAATGGAATCCATCCAAAGACACAACCATTGCCGCTGTGCAACAAGCTGCCAAGAAGAAGCACCATGTCAGCATTAAACAGAAGCCGTCCGAGAATACCAATGACGACTTTCCCGAGCATACAAAAGCGCAAGATTCTCTTGATGAAGACGTTGTTGAAGTCGAAGAGAAAATGGAGGAATTATCGAAGGCCAACAGCAAGTATTCTCTTTTTGTAGAAATAGATATTGATGCCCTTGGTGGTATATGGAACATGAGCCAGCCACTCGAATACAATTATTATTGAAATAAACTGCATATCTGATGGGCCTGCAAGATGACAAGTGCGTTGATATTATTACACCGGGTGATTAATCATTTCGGCTTCGAATGATGACACTTCTTACATATTTTGCAGGGAACATCATGGCTGGTATGGTAAGACAATACTTTATTGCATCAAAATAATAGCATTGTTGCTTGGGCATGCGATCTGACAATTTTATTTATTTGATGACCAAACAGAGCCCCATCGTGTTGCACGTGCTGCTGCAGATAGGCTTCTTGGGCACTTTCCAGAAATTATACCAACAGAGGTGAAACAGAGGAGCTCATCCGTCGTTCCACGACAGGTGTTCGAAAAGGGCATTAATCGTCTGTTGTTCACTTTAGACGATAGCGAGACAACTACTGCAGCAACTGCGACCACAGCTGCCTAGACTATACGGCTGCCTCCAATGATACCACACCAGCCCCAGGTGGTCAAGCAAAGCCAGCGCTATATTTTAAGCTGCTCTAGACTGACACGAGTCAAACTAAAATAATGCTCAGTATTATTCTGATATTAGCAATACTTGTAGTTATCCTAAGAGTTGACTAAATCTAGATGACTTCAAATAATGGAAAAATGAATGATTGATGCATGATGCATTGAGCAAGGTGGAGGACTAAAATCACACATTCAAAATTATCACTTCTGCAATCACGAGTTGTTCAGTCTACGTTTGGATGGCAATTTTTAGAGTTTGGTTTATAGTATGTCTTTTAAATGAGGAATACGATACATCACTTCTCCTTAATTTTTCAATCGCAACAAAACATTCAAAGAACTACACATTTCTGCATCAAGACTGCATGCGATTTCAATAACAAAATGCAGTGGTACCCATAATATATCTTGATTTCATATTTGCGCCATAATGAGAAAACCAAGCGAGGTCAAGTCATATATACGCTCCATCGATCATTGTATACTATCTTGGAGAGAATGCACACACACCTCTCTAATATGTATTTCATGTATCTGAGGAGATCTACAGTGTCTAAAAGATGAGATGTGTTGCTTGGATTCATACCTGCCAAATAATAAATAACAGCTGGTGACACCACAACTCATCTTTGCCCTATATTCAAGCCAAACTCTTCAACTTGATAGTCTACACGTCTATTGGTGGATATTCACGCAGAGGTCTTAGTCTAAGTGCATTACTAGATACGATACTTCTACCGAGCTACACTGCGGTGTTTTCATTGGCGCCACTTTCACAAAAAACGGAGAGGCCCCAGAGAGGCGGCTTAATGATATACCAAATTCCTCCGTAGGATTGATGGTTTCACGGCGTTCCGCGGGGTTCGGATCGATCGGAAGAACTCGGAACTCGACTCATCCACCACCGCCGGCCCGCGAACGCGAACAGCACCACAGCAGCCAAACTTCACCCACACAACATCAAAATATAAAAGAGGCATCACATCATAAAATCATTTCATGAATGACCTGCCAAAAGATCTACAAAAATCAAACAATAACAATTACCATCGCATTATCACAATAGCCAACCATTGCAAATTCACTGCCCGCTGCCACCTTTTTGACATTGAAGAATAAAAATGGATACCCTCATGGAGAATAACTCCGTCAACAGCAACATCGCCTGGGTTGACGACACCTGGATGGATACGGTCGTTGTCATCGGCATCACGTGCTTCATCCGATGTTTGATGGGGCTTTCCAAGATCACATCAGCAAAGATGGGCGTGATCTACGGCATCATCGGAATGCTCTGTCTCATTTTTGGTTATTGGTTCAACGAAAATTATACATATGGGCATGGAACATGGCTCATTGCCGTTTGCATTGCGCCTGGCCTTATCATCGGAATTGGATCTGCCTTGTCTGTTCAGATGACTGCGTTGCCAGAGATGGTAGGCATATACAACGGCTTTGGCGGTCTCGCCGCGGCGCTGGAGGGCATTGGCCTGTACCTCGATCCTGAGGCCACCAACTTTGTGCGCGCTGGTGAAATTCTACTACCTCAAACCTCTTCTATGCTTTGGGTCCAAGCAATTGCCATGGTGGCAAGCATCATTATTGGATGCATGACCTTCTCAGGCTCTATTATTGCCGTACTCAAGCTACATGGTAACATTGCGTCCAAACCCCGTGTCCTGCCCTACAGAGGGCTTTGTACCTTGCTAATGGCAGCAGGGTGTATTATCTTCAGTATCCTTGCTTTTCAAGGCGGAGATCGCACGTGGAATCAACGTCAAGAAGGACTGGCCTTCATCGTCATTGTCGCTACCATTGCCTCTGTTTGGGGCAGTACTGCTGTGATGGCCATCGGAGGAGGAGATATGCCTGTGGCCATCTCTTTTCTCAATTGTCTTAGCGGATTTAGCACCAGCTGTGCCGGCTTCATGCTTGTTAACAAGGCACTGGTTGTTGCCGGGGCATTTGTTGGATGTAGCGGCTTTATTTTAACGCTGGTCATGTGTAGAGCTATGAACAGAACCATCAAACATGTTTTGATTGGAGGTAAGCTAATTCATGACAATTGAAGTTATTTTATTCGCTATATAACCTCTTAGGATTATAATTCACAACTTCACCTGCTTCATTCTTATTGGAGGATTTGGCGATGGCGCAACAAAGACACACAAGAAGGGAAAAACGACAGATTCCAGCAAGAGTTCCGCCGAAGGTTCAATCAAGGAAGTTACTGCAGAAGATGTCGCTGATATGCTAGTTAATGCGAATAGTGTGATCATTACCCCGGGGTACGGCATGGCAGTTGCCAAGGCCCAACACGCAGTCGCATGCATGGCAACCACTCTTCGTGCACGCGGAATCAACGTTCGCTTTGCTATTCATCCAGTTGCAGGTCGACTTCCTGGCCACATGAACGTACTGCTTGCACAAGCTGGTGTCCCATACGACATCATTTATGGCATGGACGAGATCAATGGCGACTTCCCGTCTACTGATCTGGTTTTAGTAATTGGAGCAAATGATACCGTGAATCCTGCAGCACAAACTGACCCAGATTCTCCCATCGCAGGGATGCCAGTACTGGAAGTGTGGAAAAGCAAACAAACCATAGTTATGAAGAGAAGTCTACGTGTTGGATATGCTGGTGTTGATAATCCGTTGTTTATGAAACCCAATAACTACATGTATCTCGGCGATGCAAAAAAATCTGTTGATGCGCTAGTTGATCTTCTCCGTGCAAAGGAGCCGATCAAACAACTTGGCCCTACTACAGTAGACGAGGAATCTCCTGTTGTAAAGTTTGTTGCTCCTGTAGTGGATCCATTTATAGGAAAGATAAAAGAACTGCAAGAAGAAGCCTTCCTCACAGTTGGCGTAGCAACAGAGACTGGAGGAGGCGAAAAGCGGGTTGCAATAGTACCGGAAGCTGCCAAGCGTTTACTAAAGAATGGAATGCGTGTCTTCGTACAAAGCGGAGCTGGTGAAGGAGGAGGATTTGCCAATATTTTGTATGAGGATGCTGGTGCTACGATTCTACCGAGCACTCAAGCAGTTTATAAAGCTGCTGATGTGATTATTTTGATAAAGGAGCCAGGCATCAATGAGGAAACTGGCGAGCACGAGATTAGGAATTTGTCCAAGGGCAAAACTCTCATTAGTTTTGTAGGACCTCGCACCGATTATGGAAGATTTCTCATTGAAAAGGCGGCAGCTGCAGGCATCAATCTTCTCGCCGTTGATGCAATCCCTCGAATCAGCCGTGCACAAAGCCTTGACGTTTTATCATCCCAGGCTAAGATTGCTGGGTATCGTGCCGTTATTGAGGCTGCCAACGTTTACCAACGCTTCCTCAATGGTGAGATTACAGCCGCTGGCAAGTTCGATGCATGCAAAATCTTGGTTGTGGGAGCAGGTGTCGCAGGTCTCGCTGCCATTGGAGCTGCCAAAAATATGGGAGCCATTGTGCGGGCCTTCGACACACGTCTGGAATCAGGCGATGAAGTTCGATCAATGGGTGGGGAGTTTCTCATTCTTGACTTTGAGAGTGTAGAAGGCGGAGATACTTCAGGATATGCCACAACAATGTCTGATGAGTTCTACCAAAAGGAAATGAAGATGTTTAGAGAGCAAGCAAAGGAATGTCAAGTTATTATTACGACAGCAGCCATCCCCGGACGGCCTGCCCCCAAACTTATTATGAAGGATGCAGTTGACAATATGCAGGCTGGTAGCGTGGTTGTTGACATGTGTGGTAACTGTGAGCTGACGAAGCAAGGAGAAACCTACGTTTACAACAATCGCGTCACCATTATTGGTTCGACAGATCTGATTGGCCGTATGTCTTGGCAAGCGTCGAGCATGTACAGCAACAACATGGCCAATCTGATGGACCTATTATGTCCCAAACCTCCCGCAGGTAGTAAAGAGCTGAGGAAGCTCGACATCAACATGGATGATAAAGTTATTAGAGGTATGACAGTAGTTAAGGAAGGTATAATTACCTGGCCTCCACCTGCCAATGCCACAAAGACCGCCACGCCCCCTGCGAAGAAGGAAGAAAAGACTGTTAAAGAAGACGAGATTTCCTCAACGAAGAAGAAGGAATCTATCTTCTCAAAGCGAGTTTTCGATCTGTGTTCAATTGGAGAGTTATGTACCCTTGCTTCCATCGCCTTCTTCTTTGGCATTGTTGCTGCATATGCTCATATCATATTTGTCTCTCAGTTATTGTACTTCATTCTATCGGGATTTTTGGGCTACTATTTGATATGGAGTGTCGAGCCAGCACTGTTTAGCCCTCTGATGAGCACCAGCAATAGTTTATCAGGCAAGTTTTCGATTTGTGTTCACTTGGAGATCTATGTGCCCTTGCTCTTAGCACCTCCTTCTTTCTCACTGCTGATATTTATGTTCATATCTCCTTTGTCTGCCAGGCGTCGTAATTTTAGGAGGTATGCTCATGACTTCCCTGCCTAGAGGATCAGCTGCCAATGTCCTCGGATGCAGTGCGGTAACAGTCGCAGCTATAAATGTGTTTGGTGGTTTTGCTGTCAGTTACAGAATGCTTCTCATGTTCAAGGCAGAGAAAACTAAATAGGAATAAGTACATGACACAGGAAAGGCAAAGGCCGA
>JAZGVS010000520.1:0-14002 GCA_037356235.1 Bacterosira constricta
TGGGTTTTCCGGAAGCATGCCCCCGCGCCCCCTATAAGTTCATGCCTAGAAGCAAGTAAGGCCTAGACAGTTTTGCTGGCATACGATCAGAGGGTTATGTAGTGAGGGGAACTACCTACCCGGCACGCCAATTGTTTTTTGTTTTGCGTTGAACTCCCAGTTTCAACATTTATTGACCATTGCGTGACTCATCTTTTCGTTCTTTTCTAGTCCATGACTGACGTCACCGTCTCAAACACCAGATCTTAAATAGCATCCATCACCGGAGTATCATTCCGACCTCAGCTCTCATGGAGGAATCGTTTGGTTCCTATCATAGTTCGATCCACACACGCAAACGCTTGACAAGATGACGCTGTCACATCAAATTTCTTATCTACTAAACTAATACTTTACGCAAAGATCTACTAAACTAATACTTTACACAAAGAGAAAGACATTCCAAACCGTACATAAGGTTGAAACGACATGCTGGTGGCGGAGGGTAGTCTCATGACCTACGAACAATGACTGGTCAGTGGGTTTTGACAGGTACTGTAGCTAAAGCTAGCGTCTGAATTTGAAACCGGGAGTTCAAGGTAAAACAAACAAAATCGGCGCGCCGGGTAGGTAGGTCCCCTCACTATATTTCCCTCTGTATCCTCCCCCCCATTTAGCTTTAGTATTTAATTGACCGACTATTCAGGGTGCCAACAACTTGTCTCAGACCAAATCACACTAAATTTCATTAGCACTAGAAAGTACGTTTGTATTGTGTATGCGATAGCTAACAGAACGCGAAAAAAGGGTTAAAATAAAAAGGGCTAACTACAGCATTACCTACATAAGGCTATGAGTTCGTTGGCAGGTGAAAGCGAAGAAGCGGAAAACACTACATGTGGTTACCGTGACGTCACGATTGAGTCGACATTCTTTTGCATTTTCATGAGTTTGTTGCCGGCCCCAAAACGAATCCCCAAATACGTCAACTTTTTGCCTCTACGGGTAAGAAGGAATACATATATATTAATCGATGACATGCCGGCGCGCAAGAGATTCGTTAAGCGCTGTAAAAAATCTCTCAAATAATAGTCAAGTTCGAAGTTGAATTTGATATATTTCTCAATAATGATTTACAATTCTCAGACGTTTGACCGTCAAGTATGGGAACCACGATTCACGGGACACAAAGCAATGATGTGGTGCCGCTCCTTTTTTTATTTTCATAAAAAAGGCTCATAGTCATAGTAAACAATATGGAAGTGATAAACATCGACTCAAGCGACGACGAAGACGTCCCGGCATTAAGGCCAGAGAGCAGTTTGGCTGCATCGCGAAATAAAGAGTGTAAAATTGCTGCATCACGATATGTGACACAGGAAACCAATCCATCCGACGCTGATGATGACAGCTCTGTTTCTTCGGGCGATTCTATTTGGAATAAAGGAGGCATGCCGTCAAAACCAACAAAAGGGGGCGACGCTTCATGCAAGAGTGACTCTTCATTGGATAGTGAAGACGAATTGGAAATTGTAGGAGGACCCGTCGCAAAAAATACTGTGAGTGCCACCAAGAACAAAAAACGTGACGATATCAGAGGTGGCCGCAGTCCAGAAGTTGGTGCACGTGCAAATGAAGCAGATAAACAACAGGCAAGGGCGAAGAAGGTTAGCGAATCTGAAAATCCGGCACCAACAGTAGATGCCCATCTTGGAAATTGGAGGATAATGTTATTGATGGACTTGCGTGAATTCGGCCAACATAAATCAAGTTCCGATTTTCTCTCCGAGGTGGAAAAGAAAATCAACAAACACTTCGGTGGTATTCATTGCGAGAAACAGACGCTTCCATCCGCTGACTATATGTTTGTCGCGCGTCTAATCTCGCACAATGGCGAGGTTATTGATGAACGTGTGTTGGATAAAATAATTGAGCGGAAGGATGTCAATGATTTGCAATGTTGTCTCACGGTCGAGAGCAAAAAATACAAGCCTCTGTCTTTCTTTGAGGCGCAAATGTACAAAATGCAGAATTGTGGTGTTCCCAACAAGTTGTTCTTGATGGAAGGTGCGTGGTAACGTGTTTGTAATCTTCTACCTCTTGTCATGATACGTACTAGATGAAGATAATCCAAAGGTGTTTTCATCGTACTCTTCCACAAGGGGTATTACCCCAAAGATGGAGCAGATCAAGAGATTGAAGAGGGTCAAGACAGTACGCTTACAGGTGAGTTTCTACATATTGTGTGAATATTCTATCCCAAATTCAACCGCTGAACTGGCCTTTAATCATCCTCTTATCATCAAATTATGTTGTCCATGCAGATAGAGAACGGAGAGTTTCAGGGAGTTGACATATTATGCACCAAAAATAAACATGACACGGTCAAGTACTTGATTCAACAATTAGAAACGTTCAAGAAATCGTTCAATCCCTTGCGGCCACCAGATTTGACGATGGAAGACCTGAAGAGTAGAATTAATCAGGAAATGAACATGCCTACATTTCGTGAATACCTTCGTCTAAGATCAATACCAGGTATTGGGCTCGTAAAAGCAATGAAGGTCATTATGGATCCCCACCATGATTGGGACAAAAATTTCATCTGTCCATCTTGCAGCATCAGGAAGACGAAATCTACCTTGGAAGATAAAGCAACGTTTTGGGGGGAATCCGAAGCTGAGGCCGCTGCTAGAAATATATCCAATCAAAGAGGCCATGCAATTCGCAGTAACGATTCTACCGGCGTTTATGCTGCCATGAACAAAGATGAGGACCCATCTTGTGGTATATGTAGGAAACTCATTGATATTTGGAGTAAGTCAATCATCGTCTATCAATCATCATTTTTGCTTCCAATGAAACATTGCTAACATGCCAATTATTCTTGACTCGTGTTCAGCTGAGACAGGTGTTGCCACATGTAATAGAGTTTCCAAATGTGGTAAAGTCTTCCATCAATCATGTCTTACAGCTGAGAGCTATGACATTGGGAGAGACGATGGGTGTATTTTGTGTAGAGCTCTTAGTAAATTTGTCGTCAAGACGCAAGGGCAAGCTGGCAAAAAGAATCCCGAGACATCCAAAAGCCCGTCGTCGGCCGCATCTAAATGCAAAACACCAAAAAGCACGAAACCAACCACACCGGCAACCACTTCCAAAAATAACAATCGCCCCGCTACTTCCAGTTCAGAAAAGGATCGGTCAAAGTACGAAAAACCGCCACCGGAAAAACTGTACATCAAACGGCCCAAAACACCTGCCAATATCAATATTACTCGAACGTCAATCGACAGAAATGGAAGTCATTCAAATCCATTGCATGATTTAAACAAGGATGTGGTGGCCGCCCTATTGCTCAATGAAGAGCCCCCTGGTGGTGGTACCTGTAAACCCAGGAGTGCCAAGAAAAAGAAAGAGACACATACCACCAGGATCAAAAGCAAAGCTGACATTCTTGGGGGTGCTCGAAACAATGAGAACTACAAGAAGAGGAAATCAACTAATGACACCAACACAGACAAGAATGATGAATCATCGTGTGGCATCTGCAGCAAGTCTATCGATATTTGGGGTAAGTTGAAATGATGCCATGATCATTTTGTGTTGAATGAAGTGACTCATCTCAGCGTTTTCTATCCCAGTCGAGCAAGGCATTGTGCTCTGTAACAGAGTGGGTGCTTGTGGTGCGACCTTTCATCAGTCATGTCTAACAGCACACGAATTCGACTTACAGGTACACGATGGGTGCATCAAGTGTGAAGCCATGGGTAAATTTATAACACGGCATCAAGCAGCAATCAAGACAAGCGGACGTGGTAGTGGTGTTGGCATGCAAAATAGATCGACCAACAATGGTGGGCTAGCTGCTGCCAAGCATGACGCTGATGTTATAGTACTAGATTCTGATGACGAAGAAGACACAGACGACGATGTGATTGTAATTGACTAGACAAGCACCAAAGTTTTCTTCGTCTCTACACCGAAGGCTTTCGCACCGTCGAGCACATTCGTCCTGAGTTGGCAGAAGTTGCACTTCACCTTAGTTATTGAATTAATAGTACATATTCATATTACTTACGAATATTGGCGAGAAATATACTGCAATTGGTGAGGAGGATTATAGTTAAATACTTTTTCCCTACACGATATTTACAACAAAACAAGCCCCACATCTCCATGTTCAATTGTCGGGCACAACCAATTGTAAACATAGTATTGCAAATTTCCATCACCCATTCCAAACTTGAGATCCTCCAAGAACCGATCATTCTCCATCAAATTCAGAGCATTAAACACATCATGACCCTCATTCTTGGCCAAAATGAGACAATCTCTCATCAATTCCGTCAAATCAACTGTCGTGGCAACATTGTAGAATGAGTACGCAGCATTCAAAGTCGAATGCTTTGGATTACCAAGCACCGAAGAATGAAGATGGTAATAACTGCAAAAGTCCGTAATGACCTCCTCCTCTCCATCCCCATCCTCACCCCCCTTCTTTCCAACATTGACAAACGAACTAACCACACCCTCCCTTGGCAACAACCAATGTGCAAATTCATCCTCACTAAATACCACACTCAACTTGAACTTCTCCAAATGCTCCACCACCAACTTATGCGCCGCCGGCACATCCGCTTTCGTCATGGGCCTCAAACCTGCCAACGAAGGACTTGCCGGCAATTTATAGTTCTTTTGCATCCTCGCCATGGTCATACGAGGAGCCAGCCTCGTGAAACCAATATCCACCAATTTCTTAGCATTCAGTGTGCGATGGTAATACCGACAGCTCGCCACGTGTCCCGGAAGTACCACTCCAGCAGTGTACACTGCCTGGAATACCCCCGTGTGATTCACCCTGCGTGTAATCTCCTTAATGAGGACGGGGGCAAGTCGCTTCGATCGCAACTTTTTGTGGACGCACAGGAAATTCACCTCCACCATGTCCCTTTCCTCGTCGTACACTCGTACCTTTGCCGGCACCCCCGTAATAAACGCCATGAGACGATTACTTTTACTGGATCTCACCCCCAAATGGAACTGTTTCTTATACCCCGGCGGAGTCAAAGCCCACGTTAAAAAGTCCCTCGAGTAATCAAATCGAAACATGCATTCATCGTCCTCGACGTAGTTTTGGTAGAGGAGGTCGTATACCTCGGTGCGTTGGGCGGGGTCGGTGATGTCGACTTCGGACCATTCAAAGCCTTTGGGCATGTTGTAGGGTTCTTGGCGGAGGTCGGCGGTGGGTTTGTCGGGGATAATTGGTTTGTGCCAGTTGGGATCGGGGGTGGTGGAGGTGTTGTTGGTGATGGCTTTTTTTACCGCTTTGGAGTTGTCGTCATTGTCGTCCGAGTTGAGCATGGGCTGATCAGATCATGAGACGTGTGTAAGATGTGCGCATGTAATAAATGAATAAGAGAGAAAGTATCATGAGGTTGATTGTGAAATGCATCATACATGAACACTACAAATAATGGACCAAATAAAGAAATAGAGTCAATCATTCATTCGTCCTCTTACCTGAGTATCCCAAAAGGCATGTTTCTTCTCTTGCTCACCATCCGCAGGCACGGCAACATGTCCCCCCATCTTTAACTGCTGAATCATCTGCTGTATCGCCGCCTGCTGTGCTTCGCCTACCTGAGTATTATTATCGCCCCCAGTCGTCAGATTTAAAGCCGCAGCAATATCATTGTCACCATTGTCATTACCACCGCGATTATGGAGAATGTTGTTGAGTATCTCCGTGGCTTCGGCGTCATTGCCGACGGCGCTGCTTGGGCCGTTGGGGGTTGGTTCTTGTTCCTTTTTCGACATGGTGATTTTAGTGCGGATTGGTTCTTTGGTGAAGGAGAGAGGGTTGCAGTGCTTCGATGGTTGGTGCCGCTGCTGGATTGGAATTGGGATTGAGCTACTGGATCACTGGCTTTTATGGTGAAGACGAGGCGATGATCGGCGGAGATCGGCGGTTATCGGCGGTTGCGGTTTTGGTTTTGGTGTCGTCGTTTTTCGTCTGCCCGTCGATGGTGTGAAAATACTTTGAATCACTACTATCTGCAATATTTAGCACTAATTACGACCCGTTCATGTAGGAATAGGTACTTTACGTTTTGAGTGTTCAAAGTAGGATTACTATTTCACAGTAATTGCGCACTTTTATTCAACTCCGGCCGGCCATTCAGCACAATAAAAGCGCCATTTTCACTTCGTCTGTTATTTCTTCGCCGCCGCTATTTTGTTATTGTCTCATCATCACCGCCCAACCGCTGTCTCCGCTCTCCATCCAGTATCCGCCACCAGAATATCCAACCTACAACCCACTGCATCCACCCAGCAATTACCCATTGACGATTTCTGTAACGCGAAGCGAGTAAACTATCCTTATTGACAATTGAAATATCACAACAACGCATTCCCAAAAATAATCGGAACAACCCAGACAAAATCGACACGCACAAGAGAAGAGAACAACATCCTACCAATCCACTAAAAAAGCAACATGTCGGCAGCTACCACCACCACCGCACAAGAGCCCAAAAATGAACAAGAAGTTATAAACACTTATCGTCAAATGCAGTCGGAAATGCAGGGTCTTGTTCAAAATTTGACCAAGATTGAGATGGAGAGGAATGAACATCGGTAGGTATTATATATTATTTGAAATGGGTGTGGTGAATGTTATTGTCTGCGTGCGTGGAAGAAAGAAAGGAGATCTGGAAGGGGTGATGAAAGAAGGGGGGGGGGGGTGAAGACGGCCCATGATTGTTTCAGCGCAAAGTGAAAGGTTATACTGGAAAAAAATGCCAATAATCTTGAAATATAGCATTGATGAAACCGCCGAGCCCGTTTTTTTCCAGTGGAGAGGGGGGTTCATTGTTGTAAAAGGAACACCTACATTGAAAGGGGAGCAAACAATTAGCATGTCAACATCTGACCTGCAGTGTGAAGAGAGAGAAGCCGGTTCATTGATCATCATCTTCTTTACTATACATTCAAATATCTCACATGTTTCTTTTTGGCTGCTATTCATTGACTAATGTTCTTGGTACCAGACTGGTGGAGGAAACATTGACACCGCTGGATCCGGATCGACGTGCATTCAGGCTTGTGGGAGGAGTGCTGGTATGTATCTAATCTGGTTTTGTGTCATTGTTGATTTTCTCTTTCCCATTGTGTTCATCTTTATTGAAATTGATCATTCACTGATCTTTTTATCAGGTGGAACGCACTGTCCGAGAGGTACTGCCAACAGTCAAAGAGCATCGAGCAAATGTAAGATGATAGCATCTCTTTTTCTTTATGTTGGATTGTTTTCATATGGCATTATTATATCTTACAATTATTGTTCTGCGTTGTACCCCCCCTCCACGATCGTAGCTTGACATTTTCGTTGGGAACTTGAAAGAGAAATTAGATTCCAAACAAAAGGAGGCAGCGGCATGGAAGGCTAAATACAACATAAAGACGCAGGAAGAGGCGGAAGCAGCAAATAGGCAGTAGAAGAGCAACAATGCTTTGGGGTAGTTGAATTCATAGAATGGACGGAATAATCTAGAAACATTGGGTTATATTGTATTGTCAACTTCCCAAGCAAGCATTCAAAACAATTTTGAGGGTGGAGGAGGGAGAAGATTTTTAGCCAGCTGAGCCTCTAATTAATTTATGAGGACCACGGTGTTTGGAATTAATACCATTACATAATTATATTGAATCAGACAGTTGGCCTTAAACCGTTTGAGTTGTTCGTCTGATTTGAAATACATTTTTGGGTTAAGGGACTCAATGGTGAATTCTTTTCGGTTTCATAATTATACAAACTTATCACATGTGTCTATTAGCTGTTGTGCAACTGCCAAGTCATGGTTTGGTGATGTTTGGGGTGCTCTTTGTATTGGAGCAGGCAACGAGAGCAAAATCGACCCCCGGGTTTGCATACGACTGCTTTCAGTGTACAATCATCACAATAAACACCACCAAAACACCGATCACAGAATTGAATTCCTCCCAACTCTTCATGTTGGCATGCTGGACATTTCGTTTTATCGCAGGAAACACAGACAACACTGCATTGTCTACAACATAATTGATTGCAATACGTGCAAGTTGCATTGCATTCGGCGCAATATTTGGAATCGCATTCACATTCAACAAATGTCATGCAGTTACAAATCATTTTAAGACAATTTTCGCAATCTGGAGTTGGATTGCAGCTGGAACAGGAGTACTTAGCACAAAGCGTACAAGGTTCAACATAAACGCCAACGGGTTCCCAGTCTTGGCAAAAATTTAGTAAGCAATGGTAACATGTAAACGGTTGAAGTCCATATTCTTCTCCTTCATCTAGATCAACCAGTTGTTCTCTCCAAGCGGAATCTAAGCTACAATTGTGGATAGTGTCCAAACTTGATCTGAGCTTGGAACAGTTGAATGGCCGGCTGGTTAGAAGTCGATTGAATTTCATTAAGAATCGGTGAAGTAACGACTCATTATCAACAATCCTCATTTCATCTCCAAAGAAGAGCCATTTTCTAGGTAGCTGTATATGTTTTAGTGAGTTGCCATCTGCATCTACAATACTATCAAGAATGGACAAAACCACTGCCTGGGATATCAACGGTGGTCGTCCAGGCTTAATTGGATTTTCATGCTTCTTGACAAGGCTCAAGTCGATTTGCTCCAGGACAACCGATCCTCGTAATGGCTCCAACCCACGGCCTGCAATCCCAATGCAGCCAGTTAAAAGAAATCTCTTGACTTTATTCACAGCATCAATACACACCAAAATGTCGGCAACATCATCATCATTCAAATTATTGGCAACCCTTTTCTCGACACCGACAAAATCAAAGACCTCCCAATTACGCTCACTAATTTTATCGTGGGCATCTTCCCATACGCTCTTCACGATGGCTATGCTTGCTGCTGATGGTGGCATCAGCTGCCGATTGCACTTTCGCTGTGACGCGGAAGGCGCCGTTAGGGCGATGGCAAACAGCGCAACATGTATATCAGGAAGATACTCCGATATTTTAGTCAACGCCTCGTTGGGAAGATCAGTTATGAGTGGGAATGTGTGTGTATCATATCCGATGTTTGCCATGGCAGCACATTCGTTGGCTTTCGTTAGTGTTATCTAGTGATTAGGGCCGAAGACTTTGGCAAATAATGTACCACAGACTGCCACATACAAAAAAAATGAAGATCCATGACGTTGGATTTGATCTGATTTGATACTGTTTATCTATGGGGTTGTGACTAACGATTTCTGTCGACACAACAACATCCAAAGATACGACATTTTTCTAAGAGGGCTTTGGTGAGTTTGAACCCCAAGTCAATACCCGCTGACACCAAATTTCTGCTTCGCAAGATCTGGCGGCATCTGGATCTGATGGATGGGCAAGGCATTGCTGCATGTGAAATAAAGTGAAAAAGATCCTTCTGCTGATGATCTCATAATCATTCACAATCAGCCCGCAACATTTGAACACAGTGCAATTCCAAGCTTTACTTGCCTCTCTTCTCTACAACAACAACAATAGCCATGATCCAACGACTTATCTCCTCCTTAGTTTGTCTCGCCGCTGCCGTTGACGTAACCGCGTTTTCCTCAATGCCGCAAACACGATTGTCACCAGTGCTTCTTCATTCTTCCGCCGAAAGCAGCGTCACGGTAGATGCTAACACCGAGGACACTGATGATGTTACATGCTACGTAACGAATGATGAGGAGATTGAGGAGGAAGGAGAGAAACCACATGTTGTGTGTACCTCTGAGCCGGATGATGTAAGATATGAAGTTTTGTTGTCGCTGTCATCTTATTTCCTTGCGTGCGTTCCCATTTCGTCATTCAGTTGTCGGCTATACTCAAAATCACTCGCAATATCTCTATAATCTTCCATGAAATTGTGTACACAGTATGCGTGGTTCAACGGAGTGGACCCGGAAGCCATGCGGAAGACGGATGGTGAGAGTGAGGGGGCAGAGGAGTGCGTTGCAGAAGAATCGTACAAGGGAAAGCCAGAATGGGAATGCGAATAATCATTTTCACTTTAAGGAAAATGCTGTGAAATCGGCGGAACAGTTAGACGTTCAAGAATGGCATTCATGGGCAAACGACATTTATGAATGATAATAAGGGTCAGCGATTGAAAGTTTGGGCATTGGGCATCTAGGAAGAAAAAACGAATAGCATCTTCGCCCTATTGTTACATTTCTTTTTCTGAGTCCTTGCGCTACACCCTGATTACAGTAATTGAAATTGGAAAGACATGCTGAAAAGAATATCCATGCAAATAATATCAATGTTTGATATCCAATAGCTGGGAGGAGTGTACCTACCAACCGAGACATTCTGTAGAAGAACTCCTTAATTGATTAAAAGCCTACTTTGGTCATCTATCTGTTCTATTGCTGTGTGTCTGATGACGACGTCTTTCGAGTGTTTTGAAACTAGAGAGTGTCTGATAGAGTCTGATATCTAGTAGCTTCAATAATTGTTCGCCAAGGTTTTGACTTGAGGATTCACACTGCAAAAGATCTTTGACTAATTTAATCATGATCGCGTTACACAACATAATGATAGGTTGCCTTGGTAGGCAAGGGAACCCTTGCTTGGTGAGGATAAGCCTTGCTAGTGCAGAGTGCAGGCAGCAGGAGTGCAGTAAAAGCTGCAGTATCTAAGGTGTAGATATAGTACCTAGAGTGAGATGAGAGGTTGCAAGTTGCAAGTTGCAATTGTTCACTGAGATAATGCCATGGGGTTCACAATCCAAAAGATCCGTTGTAAGTACAAACCTGTACAAACGCATTGCGTTGGTCACTTTCCATGGCAAATCGCGTCGTCAGAAATCAATAGTTCATACCCCATAGTCAGTACCTTGATGTCGCCATCACCCATCAGCTATCGTAGCCATCAGCAGCGCCATCAGCTTCTCTTCCCACGAGATATCAACGATACAATAGCACAGATAGTAGCAGTTCGTATCAGGGATAAATAAGGGGGGATGCGCATCCCGTTGCCCCCCCAGCTTCAAGAGATTCAGTACTACCCTATTAAAAAAGAACTATTCGCATTACCTACATGTCGTACAGAGGAATTAGTACTTAGCTAAAATTCTTTGTCCCTCGCCAGGGACAAACATTTTTTAGCTGATGCTGGGCTGATCGCATAGGTCCTCACGCAAGCGGCACTAAAAGATGTCATTGGGCCAAGATCTTGCCCAAGTTTTGTGACTGGCGAAATCCGATGGTTGATGGCTGTTTCTTGTTTGACACTTTCACCGCCGACCGCCCA
Source organism: Bacterosira constricta (assembly GCA_037356235.1). NCBI lineage: Eukaryota > Bacillariophyta > Thalassiosirophyceae > Thalassiosirales > Thalassiosiraceae > Bacterosira > Bacterosira constricta. Next base: position 11,280 of record JAZGVS010000520.1, read on the forward strand.
AGACCGCCCACTCCCGACCGCCAATAATTAATTGACAATGCTACTAACTATTGACCAATAGAATAACAACCAGTAAAATCAGCCAACGACATCATCTTCATAGTTGTTATTATTTTATGAGTTTCTATTGTTGTCCTCTTATTTTCATTCTTTGATTTGTTGTCATGAATAACACAATGGCTAACAACAATTCTCCTTCCACGGCATTGTTGGCACAACAACAAATCAAAGATCATTCCTCTGTGGGACCAATGTGGTCTTGCGTCCGCAGCCCGATGGCCCTTCCTGTGTTTGGCCATCAACAACATTGTCTTCGTTGCTGCCAACACTCCCCTTTTCATCCACATTACATAAATCCCATCTCTCCTGCATCACCACTGACAACTCCTCCATTACACCATCTGAAGAGTTGGACCATGAGTTGGTTGAGCATTGCATTCCCACTCCAAAAAGTAATTATTCACGAAGAGGAAGTAAAATCCACGATATTCACCTTGTATTGTTGCATTATTTCTGTGACATCCGAGAGCGTGGACTGAAACCTCTGTGCAGTGACATGCAAATGGATCGTTTGTACACTGTAGAGAAGAAACATTGGTATCTGTCCGTAAAAATCTTCTTAAGGACAGATACCGTGACTTTCAGACATATGTCTACCTCCTTAAGGATATATACCGAAGGAAAAATCCCGATTGAAGTGTAATCCCCAGTACATACTCCTAGGTGGCTCGCGGTGAAAATAAAGCTTAACAGGAATGGAGGTATAAGGGTTCTGTACCTACGTGCGCGCGAGACAAAAAAAGTACATAATGAGAACGTACGTAGGAATTGGTATGAGTACCTAGAATATGATGACATATGAGCCATCACCGATCGAGTGGAAAAACCCGTTCTCTATGTTCATCGAGGCGCATTGCGGCCCGCTACGTCCGCTCGCAATAACTATTTTTTACCCGCTCGTAGTATCGAACCTTGCTCTTCAGGATTGCCGTTAGGCACTGTAACCCCTAGACCATTATTATTCGTTAAGATCTAAGCTACAATTTGTTATATTAAACCTTATATCAACGCGTACGCACGGGGACGCGAATATCCGTGCGCCGCGCGTGTTCAAAAATGGGCGTAGATCTACGCCCATACCTGCATTCCTGTTAAGACGCAGCATATCAGCCTTAAGTCTCTCGGAGCAAGCTACACAAATGAAAACGCTTCCACTTTGCCGAAATACCCATACCGCTAGAAGAATGAAGCCAAATCTCTCCCAAAACCACATTACCAGCCTAGCAAGATCCCCACGAAAGTAAGAGCCCCAGCTCTGGCACAGAAGAAGGCACACCGCAAGCCTCATGCAAAATCGAACAAAAGCAAAAACTTCTCTGCTCGAAAGAAGACAGCAACAGCCTCTTCAAATGGCCACCACTTGCCTAGGAAATCTGCACCAGCAGATAATGACCATCATAAAAAGCTTGATGCTGTACTCACGAAGCAAGGATTTCCGTTCGAACCAAGGTTGAGGCATGCTGCGGGTAACAATCCCTTCAAAACCCCGAAGAAAGTTCATTGTGACGCCGATGATACTGAAATGTTGTTTCTGTACAAAATGAACATGCCATTGTCCCTTTTTTGTACCACTTCCCGTGGAAAGAATCATTGAACATTGCATTTCTTCAAGAGTGTTCTTACTGGCCGCATACATGTTCATTATATTGCGAGGGATGGATTGAAGATGTTTGATGCTGAGCTACATCCAGACGAGATGTACACACATGTGAAGGGGAATAGAGGAGTTGATTATGTCTTCTCTTGGGAGGCATTAAACAAATCCCATGGAGCAGGTGGGACTACAATCAAAGGGGCGCGGACTCCAGCCGATGTGATTGGTCTTCGTCGAGTCTACTTTTGGTTTGGGAGCCACCAGAAGTTAACTATTGCTCTTTTTTGGTTGTTTAATCAACATGATGAGCTTGCAACAGAGTTCTTCAAGAAGGATGGCAAGTTCACAGTGATAAAGGAAACTTTGCCAGCTCATTTCATTATGGCAGATGAGGATGAAATGGATACCGATGATGATGATATTCAAGTGAGTATTAATCCTTTTGTTGTAAATCACATCAAATCCTCTTGTTATGCCAAGAGTAGCTCCCATTTGCTTTGACCTCCTTCAATTCATTTCCCCCATACTCCAAATCAAGAAGTAACAGATCCTTCTAATTTTTGCTCCCTTTAACACTAAGTAAATGATACAATAGCACGCCAGCCATTAATTGGGCTCTCCCGGTTTGCTGGTGGTGGCTAAGTCTATGGGGATGATTGGAGCACTAAGCTCAGAGATCAGGTTTCTCTGCCTCTGTAGCTGTGGTAAATAAACATGAAGTGGTGATGGGCAATACAAGAAGAGCAAATGGAGTAATAGTAATATGTCGTGTTGGGGGGCTTGTGCTTTGTGGACATGACAGCCGTGGTAGGTGGTAGATGGGAGGGCCAACAAAGAGACTGCGCTCCCCCCTTGTCACATTAGTGGTTGATCAAAATCCCCCCTCTGGAAAGCCAGTGAGGAAACTATACGATAGGCATCGGAGCAAGCCCGGTCATACAGTAATGTACAGAGGAGGGTAACAACCAACAACCAGTGCCTGTGTTATTTCAAAGGAATTGATGAGCACTCTCCACCCCCCCCCCAATTTGCCCCTTGATAAAATCCATATGGAGACGCCTGCGAGGTG
>JAZGVS010000521.1:0-13974 GCA_037356235.1 Bacterosira constricta
CGATAACGTTCGCAACGCACACGTGCCCCCCAAGTATCTTTTTATTCCCTTTAATATACTAGCTTTAAATATGTTACGAATTGGGGGATAGAATATATGCCCCGACGAAATGCTCGCAACCCGAATCCACCTACTGAATCAACTTCAACGATGCCGTCGCCAAATTGCTTCAGCGATTTTGCCACAGATGTTTGCTAGATTTTGTACCAGCGACATCATAATTCCAATCTATCGAGTCCAATTCCTTCTCAGACGATCACGCGCACCCGCGTGCAACGGCTAGATAGCAAACTACCCCGTAATTGATCCGCCCCTGGCATAAGGTACGATAAGGTGAACCATGACCATGATGGCACATCATGCTCGCTGCAAGAATGCAGGGTTGCTGGTTGCTGTACGTGGCGTTGTTATCTTCCTGCCTGGCAGCGCTCCTTGGCATTCCCACCAAATCACCCTCACATCTATCACACAGTACATACAGCACGACAGAGGATAGGAGTGGCACCACAGATCTCCAAAACATCGTAAATCTTAGAAGATTTGATTGGCTGGTCGATCTTGTATGGTCACTAGTTGCTGCAGTCGGCGCCAGTATCATTATTTTTTCATTATCTGACAACACAACAAGAAACATGATATCGGCAATTAGACATTCAACAACATACTCGGCCAACAGAAGAACGGCCACCGCCGTAGCTTACTGCTTCGCATCGAAGATGGTTGGCAATGCCGCGGCCTTCTCCACTGCCACTCCTGCAATTACCTCAATGTTGAGCGATCCTTCTCTCTTGGGTGAGGGTGTGTCAGGTGTGGAAACATTCGATGTCGTAGACCCCGGCGCATCGGCAAAACAGTTTGACGACGGAAGCGCTATCATCGCGCAAGTGCAGCGCATGGGGAGAGAGGATACAAAGCAGGCAATCGATAGAGCGAGTGCCGCCCTGAGTGGGTGGAAAGATGGAACAACTGCTTTGCATCGGTCTGGTATCATATCTAAATGGAGTGCACTGATCAAGGTAAAAAACCTTGGCTTGTTTTTAATGAACCTTTCAAGCCGCCATCACCAACATGACCTTTGCCTGCAACGTTATTTTATTATGTGCCATTTCAATCAATACAGGAGAATTCGGAAGATATTGCAACAATCAGTAAGGAATGCAAACTCATTGCCTGATAGGCATTTCTTTTTATTCTTGTATGCCTTCTCAATCTTGCCTGTGTTGTCTACTTCTCTTTTAGTGACACTAGAAAGTGGCAAGCCAGTAAGTATCATAGCATGATATTATCGCCCTTTACTTTCTGCTTTGCTTCTTATGCTAATTTATTCAAAACTCATTTCCTAATTCAATGCTCATTTCATTTTTTATGCGGCTATCACCACTTTTTAATAACAGCTCAATGAATCCAGAGGTGAAGTCACATATGGGACTAGCTTTCTTGACTATTACGCACATGAGGCAATCCGGCCTAATTCTGCAGGTAAGAAGATGTGTTCATTCATAGCATCTTAAATTGATTATTGTCTTAACAAATTTCACCTAATTATGTAGGAGGTGGGTATATGGCACCCAGTCCTTTCACTGTCCCTGGTGGTGGTGCACCACGTGGTAAAATCATGGCAATCAACGAAGCTGTAGGAGTGTGTGCTCTCATTACTCCATGGAATTTTCCAATTGCAATGATAACGAGGAAAGCAGGTCCTGCTTTGGCAGCGGGGTGTACTGCAGTGTTAAAGCCAAGTGAGCTGACACCGTTGACTGCAGTTGCTTTATCGGTACTTGCAAAAAGAGCAGGCGTGCCAGATGGCGTGTTTGAAGTGGTCACTGCAGACAGAGATTTGACGAGAGAAGTTGGGGATGAGATGTGCACAAATCCTATTGTGAAGAAGATTTCTTTCACTGGCTCGACTCCCGTTGGCAAGCTTTTGATGAAACTGACTAGTGATACAGTGAAGAGACTGTCGCTTGAGCTTGGGGGCAACGCTGCTTTCGTAGGTGAGTCTATGGAAATATTTGATTGGTACAGATATTTTATTATTTTCGTCTCAATCTTTCCTGCAATCATCACTTGGTGGTATCCATAGTTTTTGAGGATGCAGATATCGATCTAGCTATAAATGCAGCTATGGCATCAAAGTATAGAAATGCCGGTCAGACTTGTGTCTGTGCCGATAGATTCATCATTCACAAGTCAGTTGAGGAAGAGTTTGTGGCAAAGCTAGCTGATAAAGTGAAGCAGTTAAATGTAGGACATGGAATGAAGGATGGAGTCACAATGGGTCCCGTAATCTCAGCATTGCAAGTGAAGAATATGCAGGAGAAGGTAGACCAGGCGCAAGTAGAAGGAGCAAAATGTGTATTGGGCGGCTCGGAATTGGCAGAGCTGGGTCCAAATTATTTTGCTCCAACCATTCTTACAAATGTAAACCCCAGTTCCTTGATTTGGTGCACTGAAACGTTTGGTCCTGTTGTGGCTGTGAAAACCTTTGATACGGAAGAAGAGGCGTTATCCCTTGCAAATGATACTCCTACTGGGCTGGCATCGTATTTCTGCACCAATGATTTGTCTAGAATCTGGAGATTCTCTGCAGCGCTTGAGAATGGCATTGTTGGTGTCAATGAAGGTATTATCAGCAATGCTGCTGCTCCATTTGGAGGTGTGAAGGAAAGCGGCATCGGGAGAGAGGGAAGTTGCCAGGGCATTAATGAATACCTGGAGACAAAGTATGTCTTCTTGAATACGTAACAGCGTTGAAAATATTGAGAGGCTTTGGAGAAGCAATATTCTGCAAAGCTTCAGTAAAATTAACACTATCTAGAATCCACCTTAAATCACCACATCCACTGAGTCATGGGAGAGACCATCCTAATGAAAGTACGCCAGGACTAGTACCATTCGACTTTGGCTTCTATGTAGGTAACCCAAGTGAAATACCAAGAAAACTTTTTGCCCAGATTAAACGCAAATGAATGTGAAGGGTATCTCTTAAAATTTATCCACTCTGCGGAATCAAAAATACATCATCTGGATCTTGCTCCCCCAACCGCTTTGCTGCCCATGACAGAGGCACCACTTGAATCTCTCTAATGCCCCTATAACGATCTAATTTCACTGCGCACGTATTGCTTCCATCTGGATAAATACCAATTACAATTCCGGTCCTGCCCTTCTCTGGACCTTTTATCAAGACAATCAAATCACGCACAAGAGCTGGATCTTTCTTAGTATCTGCGTAGATGAGGCTTGTATCTGCAACGCCTTTAAAATATGGTTCTAAGCTGACATTGTCGTCGTAGAAAGTGTACAGACCTCCCACACGAAGGTATCGATCAAAATGAAGTGACATGTCAGAGTAAGCAATGTAGGCCTCATCCAGTGACTTTCGGTTTGATGCTTCGCGGAAACGTTCCAGAGATGCAAAGAATCTACCCACTTCATATCGCAAAGCTACCCTCAATCCTTTGTCGGTGGGAATATCTGTTGGGAATGCAGAGTCAGTGTACGCTGTAAATACTGGGACGTATGACCGAAGCTGAGTTGGATACCCTTCCACTAGGTCCCATCGTTCTTGCATCAAGTCCCTTTGTAATTCATCCTATGCAAAGGACGTATAAACATCAAGATTAATAATTCATTCCTTTGCAAGAGAACTGGTCGAAGACAAAACATCAAATTATGTCCTTACCATAATCTTTGAAACTGATCGAATTTTATTTGACAATCCCCCAAGAGTCTTTTTACTGGGGACAGGCATACCCTTCACCCCGGATGAAATTAAAAAGTTGGGTATATCCAGTGCATTCCCTCTCTCAGCATCAGTCATAGAAGCCGCTAATGCGATTCCTAAGCTATAAAATGATCGGGTAAAAATGTCTCTTCTGGATATGTTGTTGTTGCACCTATCATTGCCATTGCAATCGTCAAGTTCCTCGTCTAATCTAGTGGCAGAAACGCTCGCATCGCGTGACGTGAAATGAGACGACGATGCAACAATTGCATTTGGTGGTTGCTGGAATGCAGTTGACTGGTGATGATTTAGGCATAGACATAGTAATAAAAGGATTCGGCGACATGTAATTGCGATCATACTTCTTCTACTTCTTAGATGAGGAGGAGGAGACTCTCTGCTTGGCTTTTGGCTTTGCTCGCTGTATGTTACTACTGTTACTGTTCCTCGCCTCATGAAAAGCTGTGAAAAGTAAATAAAGCGGATATTGTGCGGATTTTGTTAGATCTTTTTAGAGGGTGGATGTAGAAGTATCAGTGAGAAGGGGGGCCTGCACGCACAAAGCCTAGTAGATAATTACGATACGATACTTGTCAAGATAAATAAGTAGAGGGGTGGGGGCGAGGGCGGGGGGGACAGGGATTCAGCGGGAAATAAGCGAGTACATACCCCGTAGGCCGTAGGTAGGTATGTACCCGTCGCGCTCGCTACTTTTCCTAGCTGACTCAACCATCAACAGCCATCAACAGCCATCACATTCCATCACAAAATCAAGCCAAGACCTGCACCCACTGCACCAGCCCCAACGCGCCAACGCGCCCATATCTAGTACCTCTAGAACACGCCAACGCGCCAACAGCCAACAGGCAACAGGCGCCAACGAACAACGAAAGATATCGCAATGAATCAGTTTCAGTCGAAGTCGAAGCAAGCAATTCTTGCGGAATAATTGGACGTCTTTCGAATACAATAATTGCTTGGTTATCTGAACACGGAGATGGTGCCTTCAATACTCTGCAAAGGCTTCTTCACAATGGCTGCCATCCGTTCATGTGGCGGAGCCTTTGTTGCCAACGCGCCACGCCGCTCGTTCGGCACTGGAGCTGGAGTTCAGTCCGCTCTAAGAAATAGGCATGGTACTATCCAATCAAATCATTTCTCCGTTTCTCGAATGGATCCGCCCGTCTCACACAGAGAGATATCGCTGCGTGCTGCATCCCCCTCCGTGCTGAGTTCGGTCACAACGCCTCTGCAACCCCTGGTGGTATGCGGACCAAGTGGAGTTGGAAAAGGGACAATCATCTCTAGATATATGGAAAGAAGAAATGCGGAAAATAACCAGCCGAATGGACTTCCCAATTTTGGATTTAGTGTTTCTCATACGACACGGCAACCTCGTCCAGGTGAAATAGATGGGGAGCATTATCATTTTGTTACCCGCGAATTCATGCTTGATAAAATCGAATTAGGGTCTTTCTTCATTGAGCATGCTGAAGTTCACGGCAATCTGTATGGGACATCATTTCAATCTATTTCGGATGTATCCAGTGTAGCGACAAATGATTCTGAAATCACGAATATCAGTAGCATAGACCAACAATGCTTGCTAGATATAGACGTGGAGGGAGTGCGCAGCATTAAAATGTTCCAGTCTAAACAACATGATGAAATGAAGAATGAGCCTACTTTAGGGAAAGATAGGTCAACACAACAATACCTCACAAGTAAAAGTGATTCAATTCCTGAACTTGATGCCAAGTTTATATTCATTGCACCACCTTCTGTCGATGCTCTAAGGGAACGACTGGTGGGACGGGGCACTGAAACATCAGAGACGTTGGAGAGAAGGTTCCAAAATGCAAAGGCGGAGCTTGAATATGGAATGGAGCCTGGGAACTTTGATGCGATTGTGGTCAATGATGACTTGGATAAGGCCTGTGAAGAATTTGAGAAGATTATCGAGGAGATGTATGTTAGTTAAAAGTTGTTAACCCAGTAGCAGTAGTAAGAAATATTTATGTGGATCACATATTCTCTAGGCATGGAGTATCATCATGCATAGGCACCATCAATTTTGCAAGCGATGATTCTTCGTGTCAATGATAATATTACCTCCATCAATCAAAAAATATCTAACATCCAGGAATTGAGCTTGCAATGAAAAACAACTCACCACTTCCTTGTATGGTGCCAGGCTGGCACATGAGTGTGGTGAATCTGGTCATTATTCCTTGGCCAGAAATCTAAAGGTATATTGCATGTTGATAATGCTGAAATAATGAGATGATGTGGAGCTCGTGGAGCTATGATGGGGAAGAAAGTCTTGTAGCAATCGAGAGATCTCTAATCTGCACTAATGCAAATTTTATGTTCACGGATTTCAATGAGGGGGGTAGCCAGTGCTAATATGTTACCAAATGAGTGGGCTGTCAGCATAGGAATCAATAATAATTAATAAGGATTCTTCTGGGATTTGTACCAACTTGGAAGATCAAACACATAACATTGTACTGTGTCGATAGGCACCTATCGTACCATACCACCGATGAAATAACAGACGACCCCAAAAACCAAATCAACGAATAACAACACCAACGAACATCTCCACCGCAACCACTACTCGCGTCTGCCATAGTCCATAGTCCTCGCGTCGCCCTTTGTCACTACTAGCCCAACACTGCCCAACGATCAAATAATAGAATCATGGTCGAATCAGCAACAAATGGCACAGCGCCAGCCGCATCCCCTACCAAAGACCAAAGCTCACCCCCAAAATCATCGTCCGACGGCAATAATGTCACCCCAACCCAAACAGTAGAACCATCTCCTACCAACAACACATCCGACATCATTGGAGGAGGAGGAGTAGAAAACAACGATAATGGCGATGACGAAGACATGCTCCTCGTTACAGAGTTTCCACCTCCTCCTTATTATTACACCATGGCCTCGAGATTGACACCCCCGGAAATTCCTGAACGAGCGTTTCGAGTGGCGGCGAAACGGGTCATGATGGAACGTGAAAAGGCACGGGAGGAGAGTGAGCGTATTCGGATTGAGGCGGAGGGTGAGGGGGCGCCTACTACCAAGGTTGATGGTGGTGGTAATGTGAAGAATGATGCAATGGATGTGGAGAGGAGTGATTCTACTACAGAAGGAACAGCTTCGGATGAAAACAAGGCAACAGCAGCCACAGCCACCACCAAGGACGATGATGATTCCATTGATCCGAATGACCCAAACGAAACCGTAGTCGCCGTCTTTGGCGAAATTGTTGAGGATCCAACATTGGTCACGGAGGAAGAATGTCACGACCCCGTGATTATTCGTGAGAATGTAAAGAGGTTGAATAGGGCAGTGTTGAATGGATTTTTGAGGTTGGTGCAAAAGTTGGTTCATGATCCGAATGATAACAAGTGAGTTTATGCAGAAGAGTGTGCACCCTATATGTTCATTTATTGATGCTATTGTGGGGAAAGTCTTGTGTACTTGAACTGCTGATGGATCAAAATCATACATCTCGATGTACAAAACTTTTGTCATTCTCTGCGCTTCATCTCACAACTTCCCTTACTCAAAACAAAAATAGAAAACTGCGAGACGAACTATCCCACAACCTATTCCTAATGTTGCAAGAGTGTAATAAATTCCGTGAACATCAAGCACGAGAAATATTGATTGGTACGCTCGAACAACAGTTGGAACAAAGGCAAGAGGGGTTGAAATTATTGAAGGAACAGATTGATGGGGCAGATGTGGCTTTGGCGGCTTTGCGAAATTAGTTGTCTTATTTTGGAACGCTGGAAAAGGAATGAATGGCAGTGTTTCCGTGTGTGGCCCACAGGTTGTAAATCCTGTCCAGAATCGAACTGCTGGTGTGAAATTGAATCCTCTTTGGTGGCATTGCAGCAAGGTGTTTGCATGTCAAATCGCCTTACTAGGGTGACATACGTCATGGTTCTTCTTCTCTCGACATTTTCATAATTATTGACCGTCTGAAATGCGTGCAATTGGTCTTTCGCACGATGGTGTCGAGGCATTGCGTTATGAGGTGTTCGTGGGATGGAAAATTAGTGCTCGTGGTCCGTTATCGCACTCACTCAAGGTCTTGAAAGAATCTAGCTATGCAACAGCTTTACGAGCGAGAAATATTTTCTACCCATCTGCACTGACGTGAATAGACTGGGTCCTTTGCTTCATCTCTCTCTCAGATCTCATCCATGGGTAGTAGCTAGCTACTGCAATTCCTAAAATTGATACATCGATAAGTGATTATTCGTATTATCATCGGAGTAAAACACTTGCTAGATCTTAACAGCTCTGTTTCTGTCCGGGCAACTCAATTGCAACCGTTTTTTCCATCCCTTTGCGATAATCTCTGAATTTAGCCTGAAACATGCGTGAACGTGAATAAAAAGAGTGCATGTGTGTAACTTGTGTTGATCGTGCTCTCTTCCTGCTTGACTCCGCTAAACAGCTGTCTTAAGATATTGATTAATGTCTCTCTCACTTGAGATAACAATGACGAGCTAAGCTTTACAGTGCAGTTGGAACAGCAAGCCCTCGATGTAGCTCTGGAGCAATGAAAGGACAATTTGTTACTCTCCTTTCTTCTCACATGATTTTTAGTTGGCATGAACCTTCGCAAACAGTTCTGCTTCAGTCATCTAAGTCTTCCTGGTTCAAGTTGCAATACATACTGTCCCAATGCACGACTCTTATTTGTTACTATCTTCAATAACTTTTTTGCTATTCATGTCATCTCGCTATTTTTTCCTCATGACATGTCCCCCAGCAACAGTATCTGCCATTGCCATTCGCAATGTCACAGTGCGTTGACAAATATACCCTGGGAGGCACTTGAACTTGGGACTCAAGTCGTTTTCACTAATCATGGCAAATTTTAGCAATGCAACTTTCTTGAACTACAGCTAGACTAGCTGATCATTTGTACTAAACTTCGATAATTACTGGTCACAACATCTATTACTTCTTCTCTCTCCTTGTCACTCAGATAGATCGACATCATTCGAGCTGTACACTCACATTTAATTCCATTGTCCAGAGGTCAACCGTCCGTAGCTCTTACACACCAACTACATCATCGATAAATAACCCCACATAAAAACAAACCACATCTCCCTTCATTGGATCTACACTAGGTGAAGCCTGTGGAGATGGTGTCCAAAAAAGATACATATACGGCTACCATCTTCCCTCGACCGTTAAACTAGTTGCTGTCGAGTTGTGTGATCATTGTCATCCCCCCTTGGACTCGTGTCGCCCCTTGGACTCGTGTCGCCATCTCGCTTGCGCGATGATGACCTCCTAGATTTTGATTTTGATCGGGACTTGCTTCGGCTCTTGCTGCTCCTCTTGGATCGTCCCGAAACGCTCTTGTCCTCTTCCTGTTCGACCTTTGCCCGGCTCTTCGATCGACTCTTGCTGCGTGAACGACTCTTTGAGCGGTCCGAGCGACGTGGCGACTTGCGAGACTTATTATCGCGAGACTTATCATCGTCATCGTCCAACATGGCCTCCTCAAGGTCTCTGTTCCCCTTGACCTTGCGCCTCTTCTTCTTCTTTTTCTTGCTCTTCCTCCTTGCATCTCGCATCAAGAAAGCCATGTAGCTTTCTCCCCTCCTCCTCCTCTTGCGCGCTCGCGCAAGGAAGATGGAAACAGCCAACGTCACTGACATGAAAACAAGCAGGAATAAAGTGAACTGCCCCACGGCACCGAGAGAGTCCCAAACGACAGCTGATGCCTTCGGTCGGGCCCGTTTGCGGAAACATCTATCCAGATGGAAGTTGTGTGGTTCGTCGCATCCACCTTCCCACGTGGGAGCAGGAGACATGGTGGGTGCTAGGGTGCCCTCTCCGTACTCAACCCACGTACCTCCCAACTCCGGCTTGAAGACGTTAAACAAATCATATCGATTTAAAAAGAGGCCGAGGCAGCCGCCCGAGGGACAAAAGCTGCTGGTACCCACCGCTGCGCCAGATGGGTACAGGCTTCTCCAGTAATCGACATAGTTGTTGCACTGTGCAAGGTAGCTGGCAGCGGAGTCTTCATCAATGAATCTTACCGAATAAGCCACGGTCATTTGAGGACAAAATCCTCCTATACCCGTTCCATCGGGGCCGCATCCATACGCGGATCGATCACCGGCAGCATGCATGGCACAATTCGTGTAAACACCCTCCTTGTTGTAAGGGGTGTCGTAATTCCAGGCAATGCCCAGCTCCTTGCACAGGTTGTCATAGAGGTAGGCGAGGGCCGAGTTGGGGTCCATCTCGAATTGGAGCTTAACGTGACCATTGTCGTCGATGAAGACAAAGGCAGGCTTTATGTATAGCGTACCAAAGTCGATGCGCTTTCCAACCTTGATCAGGTTGGCGAGACTAATGCCGCCCTGGAAAAATAATGAATATTACAGTGGAAATCAGGATGAGTATCACAATCACTTGAAAAGTAGGTGAGGGATAAAAATATCTCCGAGAGATCAAATAATCCAAACCTACCATATCTGGGTTGGTTGTCCCAGTGAAGAAAAGTGGAATATGAGCCGTATCTTTATCCACAATCGACCCAGCCCCATTTCCAATTTGCTCACCCACGAGCCACCCGTGATTCGTCCCAAAGCTCGCAACGTACGTATTATTCCTATCAATGATATTCTCAAAGTCAAATTGCTCCTGGAAGGCACTGGAAGACTGCATGCTCGAGTCTGACGTTCGACTCAGGGGAATTCCAAAGAATGTCTCGCCCTCCTGATTGCAATTGGGGGGCAAGTCCCATCCGTCTGTCATGTCATGCATAGCCATGGTGGCCTTCCACGAATACGGGTTGTGTTCATACTCATCGCCACCATCATCTTGAGAACCCGAGTAGTCAAACCCAATTTCCGTCGTGGAAGAGTAATAGTCCGAAGTGTCCGAAGACATGTACAACGTGGAGTAGTAGGACTCATCATCGCTCAAATCGCGATTGGGCCGGAAGGCCTTGGTAATATTCGCCCTATCGAAGAAAAAGTACAGGTTACCATACCCAACGTACTGCTTATTCCCCCGACTTCCCGCGGGAAAACTCGCATACCCCGAACTCCCAATGACCGTACCCTTGGGATACATGGCCTGCCACACAGCCACCTCGAGGTTGGCATTGTACATGTACTGCTCCTGGTGCCACGAACTCTTGAACTTCACGCCACGGTTCATGGACACGTGTGGATCGGTATCGTGATCGTCCATACAGGCTCCGCCGTTGACGGCGTACATGGCTGAGAATAGACTGTCCAAAAAGGTTTCGTAGCTGGAGTAGGAATCGTCATTGTCGTAAGTGTCCACGATGGATACGATGAGGGTGACGTCGCAACTGGGGACCTGGGTATCGCCATCGTCGTCGCCGGAGTGGTGACCGCCACCTCCCTTGAGGTATTCTGGGAAGATGGAGAAGGGGGCGAAGGAGACAGAGTTCATGGCCTCGTAGACTTGCTCAATGGATGTTCCACTGTAATGAATGAATAAAAGAGTTTGAAAAAGTAAGTGAATGATTCTATACGAAACGCAAGTCTTCAAAAAATGAAGTCATGGTATCATCAAGAAAAATTACTCACCCCATCTCCACATCCAAACTACCAATACGAAGAAGCTCCGTGTGTGATGAATCAATATACCTAATTAAAGATAAGAGAGAGAGAGAAAAGAGGCAAGTCAGCATAGGAAGTACATGAGATGTGCACACAAAATACGTCCTTCAAAAAATACTCACGGCATTTTCCCCGAATAATCAAAACTCTTATACCCCCCACCCACCAACCACCCATCCTCGTCCATACTCATAACATAATCATAATTCCTATCAATAATATTCTCCATCGGAAATTGATCACACAATTGATAACTGTACGGATTGCCACTGGCAGTATTCACACTGAACGAAATGCCAACGAAGGAAAGACCCTCTTGTTCGCAACTTTCGTCACTAGAGTCGTGGGAGGGAGTCTCGCCGGATTCGCAATCTTCGCCGTAGAGGGCACACATGTCCGCTGCCGCGTAGGATTGGTAGGTGTAGCAGCATCCCGTTAGTTGGGAGGAGAGTCGGCGGGAGAAGTGTTCGGGTGTTTCGTATGGCTGTTCGTGCTCATCTTCCATCACGGAGGATTGTCCACGCAACTTATTTGACGTCTGCTGCTTCTCATCGGCAGCCTTTTCGGTATTCTTCTTCAGCTTTCTTTTATTCGACTGTTGCACCGTCGTGGTCTCTGTTATCGCTGTTGGCACTCCATTATTATTATTGGTTCCATGCCGTCCACGGTACGCTCCCCCCTCAATGGCAAGGTTGTTCTTATCCCGAAGACCCGATCCCCGGGCCTTGACGACGCGTGATCGATCGGCCAGGCGTGCGTGTGTTATATCGGCTGTGGACAAGAGTGCCGTTGTTGCGGCAATGATTGATGCCCGCATGGTCGGCTATTTCTGTTGGCAAGCTTTGTGGCTGTGTTTTGTACTTTTTTTGGTGTAACACAACTAGTGGGCCCCTCGAATGCCAATCGATAGATGATGTAAATATCGTAGTAGGTACAATAAAAGGTGGATCGATTGATGACTAGATATCGTACGAAAGGAAGCTTCGATTTCTCAATTAATTTCCACGGCTACTATTTGTTGTCGTCTTGAGCTATTTAGACATCTATTTAGCCAGGTTTTCGCGGTTCGTACGAAGTTGGCGACTGTTGACAACACATTCGTGTCTGCAGATGAATGAATCATGATCGGCGAGATCCGAACAAGACTGGTAAACTCCGCCCAAACCAACCTGTGGTAATGGGAAACGGGAAACCTGTGGCCTGTGGGTACAACTCTTAGATCGAATGTATTCAAAACTGGTAAACTGGTACACGATACGATACACATGAATCCGGAACAGAAGATTATGGTTGTTGGGAATTTGGGCTGTTGGGACCTAGAGACTACAACCTATGTACCTATGTACTACCTATCGTACTTCCTTCCCTCGCCGCTAAAAAGACCAGGGCATTTTCCCTTATATCTAGCGTGGTACAAAATACATGATTCTCCGTATTCCTCTCCGTAGAATAAAAGTTGGCGCGGCAATTTTCATGCACGTGCCCGCACACTACTTCACGTACAACAAAGCACCATTTTCCAACCATGACCATGGGATAGCGGATCACATAGACCAGCCGCGCGCCATCTTTGGCTTTGAGGTCCCCACACCTTCCGCTCGACTATGGCGAAGGCAGAACCCGCTCTTTTTGGCCTTCACTTCCGCGATAGCGAACGTCTCCTCTAACTGGCGCGGCAGCGATGATCCTCAACACTTATCTCTCATACTCCCCTCTGGTCATCCTTTATGAAGCGCTGCACCACCAACAGCTCAAGCGTAATTCGGGGGTTTTACTTCTACGAATTATCATCCGGGTCAGTCCAAACCAACCGCGATGAGCGAATTAAAATTACAAATGGGTTTACTCTTCATGGCTCAGCAGCCATCACCTCATGCACTGCCCATCAATGCAATCATCTCCACGCAACTGCAACAGTCGATGTCGACGAGACAACGATCCTCAGCAGAAGACGAGGACGTCTCTGTCTCTTCATTCTACCTCGCCCTCCGCATGAATGCAAACTACCAATCCACAGTTTTCACCGCATTTTGATTCCCTCCCAATGCTAATGAGACCACCAAACTCCATCACCTCCCCCCCAACATAAAATAGTCGGTGAGAGTGGGGGTATTTGGAAGAGAGAAGGGAGGCCTTCCATATTACAACACTATAAAAACGGGGGATATACTGGGTTTTGCAGACCGGATGATTGCACAACAATAATCATCAATTAAACAATAGGGTGGGGGGCCGCACCATCGTGCAAAGACACGGCCGGGAAAGTTTAAACACCGCCAGCGACAGAGCTGTGAGGGTAGGGTGGCCACTCTCACCTCCCTACGATAGCAAGCTTTGCAACAAAGGTCTTTTGAACTCATGGAATCAGTGTGCGTTAGACAGACAATATGGACAACATCAACCGTTCGGAACACAAAGAAGAATGATTTTGCTCAATCTTGGAGCTCGGAGAGGCTGACCTACACAAACAGTAGGGCAGTGGACCTGAGCAATTGATACAGCACCAGTAGCACCTGAGATATCAGGAGGACCCATCTTAGGCGTATGTGTTTGAGGAAACATCCTTATAATAATTTATAACAACTGCTACTTTATTGC
>JAZGVS010000522.1:0-13974 GCA_037356235.1 Bacterosira constricta
AAAACATTTACTATGTATTCCGTCGTACATAGGCAGACTGCGACACATCACGCCTGGTCGTGATTTTAGAAAACGTAGTCAGTACGTTTGGTCATAATCACTACGTACGTTTTCCAGACACGATCCGAACACCAGGTACGTAATCAAACAGTACCTACGTTTTCTATACCAATGAGGGTAAATACGATAGAGGGCCGATCCTTGGATTTAGCGGGCTACATACCTGCTGTACTCCCAAGTATCGTAAGTCGTAAGTACCGAGCAAATCTAAGAGCTGTGTATGTATGATATGGGTGATTTCAGACTATTTCAGAGCGCTGATACCTGATACAGCCTGATACCGCCCTAAAGAGAGAAAAGAGAATGTTGCCCATAGTTGCAAATAGTTGCCCATGTTGTTATGTGGCTAGTAGGCTATAATGGACCTGGTTGCAGCGCAGGTGCATGCAATGTGAGTGGGCTGGGCAGTTCAGGAGGCGCAAAAAGGAAGACCTAGGTAGATATTTGATCTGGCATCGGCAAGCTGGTAGGTGTCCACCACTCTACCTATCATACTTTTGGCCTAATTTATCAGTTTGATACTGTGTCCATCAGCTTTCTCTATAACTGAGAGCATACTAGTATTTTAACGTCTATGATGCACCCCACGGCCCAATAATGACGTTAGTAACACACAACCAAAGGACAAGCCCATCCCAGCAAGCACTCCAGACGTGAACAATCGCTGCTCATCATCTGCCCTTTTTCCCTTCTCATCACCAGATGGTACTACCGATGTTGATGATTGCCTCTTCTCTGCCCCTTTGTTATTGGTATCCTTCTCATATGCATCCAAGGCCAAGGCAAATGCACCTACCAAGCCACTCCCCATCTTCTCCCAGCTACTTTCTACAATGACATCATCTAACTTACTTTCCTCGCTCAATTCATCGACGCTGTCCAAATAACCGTTTAGTAATACAAAAACCCGTTGTCGCACCATACTATACAATATTGTACGTTTCATGATACCACCTCCCAAGACAATCTTTTGGCACGACGTCAACAGTAGGATAGAGACACAGAGGTTGGCAATGGCATTGGAGGCATGTGTCCATATTGGATGCGTGTCAGGTAAAGTGGATAGCACCTCGCGAGTTTGAGCATTGTCAACGTTATTGTTGTTTGCATCATCGCCGTCCTCCTCGTTCCCGGCCTCTTTCATTTGCAAATACCGTTCCGTCAACGCCACACTACTAGCGATACCCTCGACAGTTCCCAGCCCACCGTAGGGACTCTTTTCTTTTCCCCACGAATATCCTGCGAAGGTATCACTTTCGAGGGGTTGTATTGCAACATGCCCTCCCTCGGGATGGAGTAGGCCGTGGATTGGTTGACTATTTAGAATGAGACCGACTCCTACACCTGTTCCTATAGTGATGTAGGATAGTGATGTCAATGGTACAGTCTGTGTTTGTTGTTGCTCCGTCTGTTGTTGCTCCTGCAAATAGCATCGATGGCGAAACTCAGCAAGTGCCGGGGCATTGACATCGGTATCAAAACCCACTCTACCCTCCATCCCATTCTCATCCAGTCCACATGCATGTCTGATGGGTGATAGTAAATCGACATTTCTCCATTCCCTCTTGGGCGAGCCTGATAGTATCGTTCCATGGTGAGATTGTGTAGGGTTCACGCCGGCGGGACCAAAGGTGGCAATGCCCACGGCCGAGTAGTATCCACAGGTTGGTAAATGTCTCGAGAGGAATGTACACGTATCATGTATTATCTGTGTGGGAGTCAAGTTCAATATCTCGCCAGTGTCTGCATTTTTGGGTGGGATGGTGGCGGTGTGTAAGATTTGAAGAGACGTTGGACCAATTTGGAGGGTGTCATCGCCATTTTCACTGTCCTTATTGCTTTTGATTACTCGTGCTACAGATACGACGAACGTTGTTCCGCCTCCTTCGATGGCAGCGAGATAGATTTCGTCAGAGGAGTGCGGCGTTGATCCCTTCAACATGGTTAGTTCTTGGGTTGGTACCGTGGTAGGAAGTCGAGATTCGAGATTGAGATTTATGGTGCAGGGTTACGGGGTACGGTTTATCTTCCCGGAATGGGTTCCCATCCCTGCAGTTTTGTTTACGGGGGGTTGAGATAGAGAAAGGAGGTACATATCTACCTCCTCCTGTACTTTCATGGATAATAGTAAGAGACAATATTTATATAAATGTCTTCCCCTATCGAGCACCTTGAGTTCGAGAAGCGCCCCCCAGGGGGAATAAGACAGTTTGCGTACCACATTCCATATCCAGTCTTTGGCTTTGGGCGCCATTTGCCATTTTTTTTCCATTGCTATTCCACGCGATCGCCTCTGCCTCTCAATCGCTGTCTCAACCTCAGACAAAGCAATGGAACAAATGCGCGACGACGTAGAGTGGCGTAGCGGTGAAAGCGATGACGAGAGCGCCGAATCCTTGGACTCGGAAGAAGACGACATTCTTGACTACGAAGAAGATGACACCAATCAGACTTTGAACGAGCAATCCTTTTCCTTAATCAAGCACAACGATCCCAGAATCACTACTTTGTCAGTGGATTGGGAGAATAATTATAATTTCATTCACCACATTTGTTGGAAGGATGAAGGAAGCGTTATTGGCAACAACACTTGTTTGAAGGTGTTGGATATCGGTCTCTACAACGAATCAAAGTCAAGCGATCCATCCACGACACGTAATTTCGGAGACTTTTGTAAGGGAGTTGCTGCCAACAGATCAATAAAAGAGCTGAAAGTCTACGACTGTGACGACAGGGGGGTCCATTACCAACATTTATCTCCGTTTTTCGAGCACAATTTCAATCTCCGCAAAATTTCCATTGATTGTTTGTGTGCAGAGGGTGCAAGATCTTTTGCCATGGCACTTGCAAAATGCAACGGGGGCTCTCTGCAACAATTATACATACATAATATTGGTAACGATCTCGAAATTGGGGACGATTCGGGAAGAGAACTAATACAGGGATTGATTGGGCATCACAATCTCATGTCACTTCAATTAGAAGGAAATGGTATCGGAAGCCTTAGTTGTCTTGCATTAGGAAGCTTACTCCAAAATCCCAACTCTCGATTGATCGAGCTTGATCTGTATGGGAACAACATTGATGACGAGGGGGCAGCTGCTTTGGGGAGTGCATTGGCAAATAATACAACACTCGAGACATTGAATCTTGGTTGGAATAAATCTATCAGCTCCAATGGCTGGCGGGCATTATTTAGTTTGTTTCAGAACCCAAACTCAGCACTTGAGAAGCTGGAACTGAGGAATAACAGCATTGATGATCAGGGGGCTAGTTTTCTTGTGAGCGCCTTGGCAAACAATACAACACTCAACTATCTGTCCCTTCCACACAATGAGTCCATAACCGGAGAAGGATGGCAAGCTTTCTCAGCATGTCTACGAAACCCATCTTTGGCATTGAAGTTTCTTGACGTTCGCAATAGTAGTTGTAATGAAGCGGCTATCACCTTTGCGAATGCATTGGCGGACAACAAAACATTGGAGACTTTGATATTTGATTTTGGCTTCATTGACGTTGCTGTCACAAGAGGTGGGTGGATGGCTTTTTCGCAGCTTGTCTACGATGAATCCAGCATTGACAGCACCTATGCCTCAAATCACACCGTCCGAGTAGGATCTGTCTTTAATCCTACAACTTCAATTCCAGATAATCTTGCTGCACTCTTTGAATTGAATCAAAACCACGACAAAGCAGAAGTTGCGCGGCGAAAGATTCTTCAGTGTCATTTTCCCGGTCGTGATTTGGATGTTGAAGTGTTCATGGATATGGAAGCGAAAGTTGTCCCTTTTGCAGTTGCTTGGATGGGCAGAGATAGTCACGGGCATTCACTACTGTATCGACTACTTCAAAGTCTACCATCATTGTTTACTTCTGACAGTGAAGCAAAAGCTGCCGGGACAAAACGAAAAAGTTGTGGAATGAAATAGATCTAATAAAAATATAGAATATAATGCAAGGAGTTTGAGAAAATGATATCATGTCTGCTGTCATGAAGCTCAGTGGACATGGTCATGCTCTCTCAAAGCCGAAGTCTTTTCAAATAGCTGCCAGAGCTGCCTCTTACTTGAGAGCACTTCCTGGTAGAATAAAATATTCGTAAATTGACAGCAGTATCGAATGATCCACAAGAAAAGATATGACATCTACTTGAACCTACTGCCTGTTGTACCTGCCTTTGTGGTTGCATAGACAGACCAGAGACCACTTATATCCTTCTATGGGAGCAGAATTTATCAAATGGAAAATAAATCTAAAATGAATGTACAGAGATAACTCAATATCCCTACATAATGTTATTCATCTTCGCTTCCCCGTTATCAATACCCAACCACCTTCCTCGGCAGCAACTTTCACATTATCAAACAACTCAGTGTATGCCTCAACAACAGAGCCAGCCTGAGTAGCCAACACACCCGACAGTCCAATCTCTCCACCACTCTTCACCAAAGAAGCAATCGTCGGTGCCAAATTAACCAACGGACCAGCCAAAATATTGGCAGCACACAGGTCGTAAATAGGCCCATTCAATTCCTCTGGTAATGGTTTTATCAATCCCTTGTATCTCTTTCCTTGCATTGCTCGCAGTACCACACTTAAGGCCTCGCCATCCAAGGATTCCAAGTCTGGCAAATAATTCTTCATCTCCACATTGTTCTTACTTGCATTGTCATCGGCTATGCGAATAGCATCGGCATCAATCTCGACACCCACTGTCGTGATGGATTTTTCGTTCGCGTTGGATGATTGCTGGCGACGTTTGGATTGGTGATCATTGTAGTCACGTACAACAGATGCAGCGGCAATACCCAACACTCCTGATCCAGCACCATAATCTACAAAATTGAGGGCTTCGCCATCATCTTCTGCATTGTCCAACTGTGTCTCCACCGTCTCTCGAACCCAATCCAAACACATTCTCGTAGTTGGATGCTCCCCCGTCCCAAACGCAATGCCACCTTCCAATTCTATCTGCACATATTCCCTATCATCCGCTTCATCCATTTCCACATCATCCTCATCTTCAAAATGCACAACGGCTCCCTCCCTCTTGACCCCACTCGAAAACTGTTTCTTCATAGCATCCTGCATCTTCTCACTCTCCATCTCCTGACACGCTTTCATCACCATCGCATCCTCATGCCACGGAAAACGCAATACAAACTTACTCTTCCTCGTAACAATCGGATGCCACGACTCCTGAACATGCTTGATCCAATCTAAATCTGGCACGTCGTCTACCTTAAACCGAGGGTTGGATGGACACGTGAATGTGTAGCGTACCGCATCAACAATGGAGGGTACATCCATTGATGATGGGAAGTGGGCAGATACATCGCATCGTTTCCATAGGTTACGGCCCGCGGCTAGGTCAGGGATTACCATGGCCCATTCTTCGTTTAATTCTTCATCATCTAATAGATCATTGCCGCATACGGCAAAAGAGGGTTCGTCAAATAGGGGATTTTCATTGTCGGTGTCGGCATCGCTGTCGGTGATGGAGACGGAACAGGCTCCTATTTCCATGAGGAATTCGGATAGATTTCGTGCGTCTAGTGCATTCTTTGGTTTGCCGTCGTCGTCGTCACTGTTGGCAGTGGCGTCTTCCTCCTCAGCGGAAGCGCTCTTTTTGGCAGCTGATAAACCGAGAAATGTAATTTGACGAAGTACCCAGGAATCAACCTCGTCGTCATCGTCGACATCATCCTGCAGGCCGTTATCATCATTTACTATTTCAGTTGACTCCTTCGATGCCGTTTTCAAAGATGATCCGTAGCGACCATGATTTCTGGATAGCGAGGATGAGCTAAATAATACGGGCACCGCGGCATGGAAGGCGATGATGCAAGATGGGCATGTTGCGAGTGTCGCGACGAAAGAAGCAATGAGAAATTCACGGCACTGATATTTCATGGTGTGTCTGTTGTTGGCGTGTTATGGATTAATCAAATATCAAGATGTCAATTCGGCAGCTATGGTAGGTCTATGTACTATGTAACATCGGCCATGGTCTATCTCTATTTTTTGATGTATCTTTCTGTTGGTGATGGGTGATATCGTACGTAGGTACATAGGAGATGATGACACAAAAGATCTCCCGCCCAATCAATCACCGCCGCCCATTTTGAAGGTATCTTTTGCAGAAGGACACACAGACGCAAAAATAAAGGTATCTTCTGGAGAAGGACAGACGTGTCGCCTTCACTAAAGGCCTTTGTTTTCACCAACCCATCCCTCGATTCTTAAATAAAAGAAAGGACCAGTAACACCGGAGCCTACAATACCCTCACTGGTTGAGGTTCCAATCCAAAGAGGAAGATAAGGTGACGCATCAAGGAGATTTTGTTCACCACACAAAAGCCACTGGATCGACTTCGATGGACTGGAATCGAACACGTACAACCTACCTGCGACCTAATAGAAGATCTTTCAGAGTTCTAGTATTGGCAAGGAAAAAATACGTGTGTCTAGTTGCACCGACGGTCCACCATCCACCATACAGTAAATCATAATACCAACCGCTGTACTAACTGTGCTGTTGTAATCCACAACGGTCTAAACAAATTTTGAAGACTCAAGAGCTGCGTCTAGAGCTACTCTTTTCTGAAAGCCATAATAGCAATTAGCATACACACACCAAGCTCGCCGAACGAAAATATTGTCTTCTCTCTGGCACCCATTATTTTTCATTTACCAGTTACTTGAAAAACCTTTTTTATTCGAAGGGGCTGACAGGGGACAATAAAATATATCAACGCTCTCGTTCCAAACAATAATTATTCGTAACGAGTAATATCGACTCAGTTCGATCAAGGCGCTTGACCGTTGCATTATTCAATCACAAACACCATCGCCTTTAGAAATCATGGCTTGGAACGGTACAAACGTGAGCATTTTGGGAGCCAAGACTGGCGCCACTGATGCTGCCCCTGCCCAATCAAAACCGGCAGAAGGTACATCACCAAATAATAAGGCAGCGTCCCCATCATCAGAACAACCCAAAAAGCCACCAGCGCCTCCTGCACCAAGTGTATGGAATGGAAGGCATGCTAAAATCATTGCTAAAAATCCAGTAGCAGCAACTGTCGGTGAGAACGCTCCCACTGCTCCCTCTGCATCAAGTGCAAGCGATATATCCAAGAAGGAACAGCTCGTCAAAGTTAAAGTTGTTAGCTCGTCCCCCAAGGAGGATGGTAAGAGTGCAGCAGCAACCAAGGAAGATGAAACCGCTACTAACAGTACAACTGGATCAGCGAGTACGATTACCACTGCCAATGAGGCAAGAGAACCCCCTGCACAGTTGGAGGGTAATACTGTCGTAACAACGAATAATTCCAGTGCCAATTCGTCGTCAGACCCTAAGAAGGATGGTAATGATAATAGTAACACGTCTTCTTCTTCGGAAGAGAAGACTACAGCGAGTACTCCTGCCCCTACATCAAGTGGCAATGGCAATTCGAATAGGCAACATGCCAAAAACACATCAGATATGAATGCAAACAGTCGACGATCAGGGAATTACAAAGCGGGGCAAAGGAGCAATAATAACCATTCGCATTCCGGCAACAAGCAGAATTATTCACGCAGTAATCCTAGCAACGGCAGTAGTGTTAGAAGAAGAGGTGAGCTCGTTATGCACTTGCGTATCAAGGAGAGCACGCAATTATGATTTTTTTCATGTCCATGTCTAACTAATTGCCACGGTCCATTTTATACCCTACATAGTCCCTTGCAATGGCGACAAGCCCGTCTGCTCATTTTTCCTCCGTGGAATGTGCAACCGTGGCACATCTTGCTCGTTCAAGCACGATATGGCAAATGCCTCACCAAACAATATCTGTACTACGGCACCGGCGCCCTTGAGTACCACTGAAGGTGGTGCTCCACGAAGAAGCTCCCCTCCACCTGCCGCAGCCAATAATATGAACTTTGCAGCCACGACATTTGTACCCGCCAAAAGGCGAGGGTTCGACCCACACAAAGCCATGGCAATAAAATTGGCAAAGGAGGCTCAGGACCATGAGGATCGCTCTAGATTTGTTTCTACTGCCAAGAGAATACCTGAAGAGAAGAAAGAAGGAGAGGAAGAAGAAACAGTGGATCCACCGGTCTTTTCTATTGATGTGGAATGTATTGCCACTGGGTATGGATCGTGTGCCGATGGAATTAATGATGCATGTGGCAACACTGGCCATACAAGCAAGGATGTTCCTTCCACTCAGTACAATGACCGATCTTGCCGATACCCTGGTCGCATTGCCATGGTAGACAGTGAAGGTAAAGTCCTGGCTGACATCACCGTTCGCCCTCCGAACGACGGAGCTGGTGTGACCAGCTATCTCACTCCCCTCACGGGTCTCACTTCCGAAATGTGTTTTGGAGACGATGCCAAATCACTGGAGGAAGCAATCGATACGATTAAGGGATTGTTGCCCAAGAATGGTGTCTTGGTGGGACAGGCTATCGATCATGATGTGGAATGGCTAGGCTTGACTCCTGGTGTGGACTTTGAAAGGATGGTAGATATTAGCGAGATTTTCCGTCAGAGGATGCCCGCTAATCTGAAGGAGGCGGCGGAGGCTCTCAAGAAGAAGGAAGAGGTTGGCGGTGATGCTGATGAACAACAACCCACTCCTGATGACAAGTCGGCGGATGCTCACCTGGGCTTTCCAACCTACTACCGTCACTTTTCTCTCAGACATGTCTCCATAAACCTCCTCTCTGTGGACATTCAATCGGGAGTCCACAGTCCCATTACTGATGCCCAATACTCCCTACTGCTATTCCACAAGTATCGCAATTCGGGTGTGACGCAGCTTAGGATTGTGAGGGATGGGTTGCATAGGGCTCCGATTACGCCAGGGTTTGCGCAGGAACATGGACCGGTGATTGATGGTGTTTGTTTGAGTGGGACGGGGTATCTGTATAAGAGGGCGGGGAGGACAATTCTGAGGTGGTATCAGTCGATGAAGAAACAACAGAGTTGTTAAGGGGGACAAATTTTTGTGTCTGTGCTCTGAGGGTAGGGGGAAAATACCCTTTTGGCTTCACTCAACGAAAACAAAAGGGGATCAATTATTTGCATTGAAAATAGGTAGGAGTGTTTGTGAATACTCCACTGCGTTTACATTAATAGTAGAAGATACTTCGCTTGGAGCTGTGCTTTCGTTCTACCGCCAGGCATCTTCCCGTTAGCCGAAGCCTGTATGTAGCTATATCCATCCGATCCTGTGTTATAAATATTATGGGGCAATTGACAAATCATATGAGTGAGGTCGAAAGAGGGCAATAAGAGGAGATAGAGAATTTGTGGGATCATATTGTAACATTGGCTAAAAGGAATAGCTGTTTAGATTATACATCATTCCTGTTTGTACATACTTTTCACTCTTTAACGATTGGCCGGTGCTACGATAGCTCACACACACTAATGATGTGTGAGGCTACTCACCATATCAGATATGCCAGTAGTTGTTGTCAATGATCGGTACTTATAGTCAGATTACATTCTAAAATGCACCGATACTAGTTTGATCGTGGTCGCATGATGTGTACCATAGGTATTTCTCATATCATATGGAGCAGTGAATTCAAGCCTGGGCCACAGGTGATGGGTGCTCATGCAATGACACTACGAGGATGATGATGTATTACCATGCATACACTACAAAAAAATAAGTACAGACCCTGAGGATGTTAAATCCTACTCATTAAATTATTCTTCTACCTTTGCAAATGTTCGGTATTCAAGAGCGGCATATAATCTTGGCCCATTTGCTTGCGAGGACCACAGATCCAATCGCGCTCCACTTAAATCTTCGTCAACCAATGTTAACACAACACGTGCAATCAAGTTACCAATTTGAGACCTCAATACCCCTCCTCCTACCTTACGTTCGAACCATTCCAACCATCCATCAAGGAATGATAAGCTTTCGCTAATGTCATGAGCAGTGGCCAACACAGCTGCTTCGAACTCGTCCGGTTTTGTTCTTCTATGGTTTTGACGAAAGCCCCCAACACCAATATGTTGTACTAGGTCAGCCTCTGTTATCGGTTTGAATGCGACTGTCAAAGCATGACCAAGCATTTGTACCTGAAGCCCATCTGCGAAGTCCGAAACAATTGCAGTGGCCAAGGTGACAATGTTTCCGATCATTGCACGTTGCCAATCCATAGGGAACAATTTCAATAGAGGAGCAGAAATCTGACAATGTGAAATGAGCGTCTCCACAACAAAATCTCTTTGGATGAAAGCGTCATCACTGAGTTCGTGGCCATGGCGACGAGAAGATGACCTGTGAGAGGAGCTGTGTTTGGTACTCTTTCGTTTCTTCTTTGCGCCCCTTTGGATTGCTGTTTTCATCGCCTCTTGGGCGTAATTTTTGTTATCCCTGCTCGACAACGGTCCATGTTTCTTGTCCACGGGTGGGAGATCGGGATCTTCTTCGATATACGTTCGGATATCTGAGTGAGACATGACATTGACACCATGTAGGTTCGATAACATTTGGGCAAATACCATCATTACAGAAGAGCAAACCCCTTTCACAGAAATACATTACATAAAGCGTGATAATCAATGAGATGCACAGTCAAATGATAAATACAATTTAACAACATGTGAAAATAGCTCACCTTTATATGCAGCTATTTCGATACTCTCCCCTAACTTCTCACCCAGACTACCTCCATTCCTTCCAAATCCTGTTCGCAAAAGCCAACTACCCCCTCCACCTTTATTTCGATTCATGCCTTGCTCCTGGTCCAAATTTTCGTAGAGCTTACTTGCATCTGCACCTGGTGTGAGCAAATCATCACCAACAATCTCATCTTCATCGTCTTCCATTCCAAAATCTGATCGGCTTTGCCACAGTTCCCTGTTAGATTTTTTTCACAGCCACGATTAGTCTGAATATTGAGTCACAACAAACAATGATTGATAAGTCAACGAAACAAACAAAACTCACGTGTGATTGAGCCGGATGAGCCTGCAATGGCTCACAAGCTCGCCGATATATTCATCTACCAACTCATCAGACGGAAAATTGAATTCACGAGTAGTTCTCACGTCACCGAAGGTATGATTGGTCGATGGATCGTGCTTCTTTGTGTAATTAAACAATGGATTGGGGGCACATAGCAAATCATCCCTCTCACATTGGAGCTCTTGCAATCGCTCATTTCCCCGTTGGAGTAAGCGGTCAATATCCTCAACGCGTTTACGTCTCCGAAGCTCCAGGGCATCTGGTGATGTATCTAGAGCTGGCACGACTACATAATCAGACACGATGAGGCGAGGATTGTTTGCTTGTTGGCCTCTCCGAAATCCCCAGCGCCTACCCGGACGGTTATTCCCTCTTACTCTTATTGCATCCCGTCCTCGGCGACTTTTCCGACTTGCAACACGCTTTGCAAGCATTTCAGCCTCTAATGCATTTGAATCATGGATTCCTAGTTCTTCGTCTATTGAAATGACTGTGGATGTTTTCCCTCCAAAAGATTTTTCAGTATCCAGCAGTTGATGATTATTTGTTGTGTACTCTTTGCCACTGATAAAACCATGAAGTCCAGTAGCTTTGGCTGCCGCCTTACGAACAGTACGCAATGCTCGCGATATTTTAAGGTCCTCACTGAGTGATGACAAACCAAGAGATGCAATGAGATCGATGCCAACCCACTTCAAGTCAACGATGGTGGTGTAATGTAAAAGAAGTTTTAGACAGCTGTGCACATATATAGAGAAAAAAGGAGGACAAAAGAGGAAACTTACGTATCCCGAGGAAGTGTAGTCCATTGGCTGACGCATTTCAATCACATCAAAGGCGTATTCTGCAACAGAAGATGCATTCGACGTTGGCAGAATAGTATCGTTATTCACCGTATCATTGGACGCCGTGATGACATTTGTTTCGTTCCGTGTAATGTTCAACGAATCATTCATTGCTTTGGTATCGTCCGCTTCTTCTGTCACCATTTTGCTTTTTGACGCTTTGCTTGACGGCTTGCTTTTCTTCACATGTTTCCCCTTTTCATCATCAACAGATGGTAAAGGGGTGTGAGAAGGAGGTACCACAAAAGCCGTCGAATCTGCTCCTTTCCTAACTGCTGGCTTAACTTTCGCTTTGTATACTTTTGATGTAGATTTGGCAGGTGCTAATGATGTTTCAGCAGCTGTGGCATTAGTTGAAACTTCGGTGATCTCCGTTGTTATTACATGTTTTCCCTCTTCAGCTTGTTCCTTAGAACCTTGTTCAGTTGATGATGGAGGCAAAGCTACAGCCACAGAGCTCCCACCCCCCCTTCGCCCATGCGGAATTTTCTGTGCAATGTCTGTTGTGTTGGTTGTCCTAATAGCGTCATTTGAATCTACCGGGGCACGGAAAAGTGAGAGGAATGAGTAGAATACACCTCCCTCTTTCCCTTGGTTTGTCTGCTTTAGTTTTCTCTCATTTTCACCTTCACTGAGGAGATCCGAGCTGCTATTTTTCTCATCCACAGTGCTTGCTGATGTTTCAATAACTTCATCATCGGATGTTGCACATGATGTCTCGTTGGACTCGCCTTTCAAATTAGTTGTTGGTCCACTTTCTTTGTCTTTCACTTCATCAATGCTATCTTCACTTTCCTCATCGACACCGCCCCTGAGCAATCTAATTCTCTTCCGTAGTCCCCTGCTAGGTGGCCTGTTTCCAATATCATTTGCATTTGCATGGGATATTGGTCTATTAGGTACCACAGATGTGAATGCACCAATCTGCAATGACGATATTTGACTTGATGTTTGAAGATCTATCTCATCAGAATCTTGTCCCCCACCTCTTATTTTAGATATCGAGCTCATGCCCTCATAATATTGAAACGATTTGGCTCCGGGCAAACATCCTCCGTCGCGACGACTGCAAAAAATAATGATGACGGCCGCGTAGAAATAGACAGAGACTACATGGTTGGCGCGACGGTGAGTTCGCGTGCATGCATCTAACACTTTCATCATGGAAAATGGGTGATGTTGTCCTCTATCGTATTAATTGACGATGCAATGTAATGCACAATGCACCATCCAAGCAAGAGCAAGAGTAAAGCGAAATGACGACAAGCGATGACGACACCAAACTGGGAAACGGACATGATTTGGTGATGGCGCAGCGCCAGGCGCAGCATCACCGACAAAGTCAAACTTGGTCAAACGTACCTAGAGGAACTATTGTGTATTGTGTCGCAGTAGCTGCAAGCATCGTGACCGACGGTGGATGTCCGTCAAACTGTGGGGTGGATGGTGACCAGCTTATGATGAACGATGTATCTACGAAGCTTGTAACAAGATACCATACGATACAATACACAACGTCATGCTGAATGTCCACCAAACTGTGTGGTGGGTGGTGACCGGCTTATGATGAACAATGCATCTACGAAGCTTGTTAAACCGCCGCACACCCCAAATCTTATTGGAGGCATCCCATCGCCCACGCGGGATCGGATGAGGGGCTGAGTCCCGCGCAAATCTTTACAATAATTAGGGAAACGGGGGGTAGCTGGGTCGCTAATCTATTGCTAAAGTATCCATGATTGCTCGTGCCTGTCAGATGGATACCTTTCAGATCAATTGGCGAGCGTCTGAATGCTTCGGTTCTTCCGAAGAACCTTCCCAGGAAGAAGCGCGATTGTTGTTTTCCCCCCAAACAATGCCCATTAGAGATTTCTTGCCGCGGTGAGAAAAATCTTGCCACGGCGAGGAAAAACTCGCCGCGGCGAGAAAATCTTGCCACGCTGAGAAAATGTTACCAGTTCGCGGCGAGAAACGTTGGCGCGCGGCGAGTTTTTTTCTCTCCACGGGGCTAAAGCGAGGGCATTTGCATCAGAGAAGGTACCATGTCCCATATCACATTTAATGCCCCATAATAAGGGGCA
>JAZGVS010000523.1:0-19004 GCA_037356235.1 Bacterosira constricta
TGCAGCGATGTTGACAAATCCGAACTTGCGCTTCATATCCTTCAACATGCCTTGCGAGTAGCAAGACAGATCTTCATGGATGTATTCCTTGAATGATGTGCCCTTCCAACGCCCCATCTTCTGAATTTGCATATCAGAATAGCCTGATAATGCCAACGTCATTGCTCCTCCACTACGTAGCGAGTGAGTATCGACATTGCTCACAGGGATTCCACGGGTGCAGTGATAATCCAGCTTACCAGCTGCCCATTTCACATTTTCCCTGATATCCTCATCCGTGATATTGCATCGTACACCATTATCATCCCAATAGGCTGACAACCACGTTTTCATGTCATTTTGTGATTTTTTCCTAATATAACAGTAGCGGCGACCAAGGGCATGGATAGCACCATTGTATTCCTCGCCATTTGCTTCCTGATGGATGCATACTCTTTTCCAACCATTTTTCTAGTTGTCTAACTTCAATGTTGCACTATCAGCCGCCAATATCTCGTCATTGCTTGCCTGTGGTGAAAGGGGTTGAAGTTGGCCAAACTGATTCTTTTAAAAAACAACAACATCCCCAAGCTTGAATTGTTCGGTTTGCTTCGATTAGTTACGTTGTTGTTTCACAGTATACTCTCCTACCCGAAGCAAATACTAAAATGCTATCAGGGCACTATCACCCACTGCTTTCATGCACTCGTTCGCTGCGCTACTCTGCCCCATGCTGGACAACAGTTCAGGCACATCCACCGGCGACTTTTTGTTGGTAGCCGGATCCGATTTTGCGAAGCCTGCAAACATTTCCTGTATCGAGGGAGCAGTTTGTCCGAGCCCGGTGCCTTCGTCTGATTTGTCCAATAGGCCAAAGCGATCGTCTGGCCAACGGCCATGATCGTGCTAGCGACTGTGTAAGCTTGGACTTGTTTTCCTTGACCAAAATATCCCGTTCTTTGTAAGCCAGCAAATCCTGAGAGGCTGCGGACTTGTTCTCGAAATGGGGTATCCTGTAGCTCAGGGTCCACTCCCAAAGGTGCGACATAGGAGCACCAATTGTTCCAATGTGTTGCCCGATTGCGCCGAGTCGCGTCCACTCTTCCATCGTAGTATCCCTCATCCGCAATACGGAAAGAACTTTCGTACAAATCTCTTTGGTGGGGTGGAACACGGTCCAGGAGGCCTGTTTGGGAAGGGGGAATTTGTGATTGAACAAGTTCAAAAGGTCAGTATTGTCTTTGCAGTGCCATTTGGCTTCGCTGCCAAAAGATCGCGAGGGGATATCAGTCATCGCGTTCTGCTTGCCAGCAATATGCAATGGTGTCAGCGGCGAAGCTCCCCTTAATTTCAACCGTATAGCCAAGGCTCGAATCAACTGGCCAGCCACAACAGAGCTTTTGGATGCCATACGATCAACCCACGACACAGTGGGCTGATTATCACTAAACAACGCCGCATGATCGCCAGGCTCTATATCACACACTTCTTCCATCACAAGCCACAACAAGACAAGTCCAGCCATTTCGAGATCTGAGTTGGTGAGCTTGCCGGATCGGTTCGTGCTCGAATTTATTTCCTTCTTTATATCCTCCGGCCACTCCATGCGAAACACGGTGGGAGTGCATGATTTATTTTCCCCGAAGATGACGCCGCCCACGCCATGCCCGGACGCATCTTTGACCCCGATGTAGTCGGGCCAACCTGTTACCAGCTCTTTGCATTTTGTTGGGCGGAGCGACGATTCACGGAGCATTGTTTTGCAGTCTCTGATGGCCTGCAGAAGGCGCTTATTCCGCGCCAAAAAGACTATCTCAGGCTCCAGCCTCAACACTGTATTGCACGGACTTAGGAGGCCGTTGCCTTGCGGGATCGCCAGGAACGCATGCCTGAGTTTGGAGATGTTTGACTGGAACTCCTTGAATGGAATGCCGCCCTGGCCCCTGGCCTTCATCCCCAAGTTTGCTCCTCTAATCCACTTCGACAACGTTAAGAGGAGGGCATCACGCTTTGGTGCCTCCAGCGTCAATGTCTTTTCGTCACCATTGAATTCAAAGCCAAGAATATCCTTCACTATGGCCCAACGCCCCTCCTCCTTCTCCAGCTTCTTCAATGAGATAGGGTCCTCCTCGTCCTTCTCGTCCTTTGGAAAGACATCATGAATGCCGCTCATCACCGCATTTGCTACATGGACGAGCTGTTCCTGTGATACCGGGATAGCCAAGGAGATGTAGTCATCCACATATCATTCGACAATGTAAGATAGGGTATTGTCGTCACATTTTTTTGGGAGAGACTCAAAGTCCTTTCCCTGAGCGGCGTGGTGGATAAACTTATGGTTTGGGAGAGTTCCCACCGGAGTTTCGGCGTATTGTTGGGCTACGTCCCTCGCTGTCTCCGAGGCTGCACAAAAATATGGTGGTGATTCTATCCACCCCATCTGAAGTGATGTGGGGATGACGAGCTTGACTGGTAATCCATCCGCTTGCGGGAGGACATATGCAAAATTCCACTCCTCCCCCTGCTGGCAATCCAACCGCCAGAAACCATCTTTTATGTCCCACTTTGCCATGAAGATCTTGGCATCCTCGTCAGCCTGTGCGAAAGCATGAATCAGTCGCATCAGAGTGTGCCCCAATTGGTCTATTGCACCTTTTGGGGCTGTCTTGACAGATGATTCGTTGACTGCCGGGAGAGTTTCCCCATTCTTCAACTTGAGTGCAAAGGACAGATCAAGAATCGCACGAAAAAGTCGAGATTTATGCGGAATCATTGCAATGGGTGACACTTTTAGTTGCTCTGGGGGATCATTCTTTATATCATCCCACAGAACCACTTTGCACTGGCCCTTCTTTTCCTTGGCCTCTACTTCTTCTGCCAGAATCTTCATTGCCACAGGGTCCAATGCCGACTTGTGAGGCCCATTATCAATTGCCGCCTCCATTTCTTGAATAGACCATGGTTTGCCCGTTCGAGTCGGGCATCCCTTTGTTGCAAACTCCAATAACTTCCCAGCAGCTGGATGATGTGTTGCTAGTCCCGTCGGACACATTGACCCCTTGTAGCTCGCAGGCCCTTGCTTGGGCGTTGGGATCTGGAATTTTCCACTGTGTTGTGTCCAATACCTCTCCACTTCCTGGTCCACTTGCTTCTGCACGCGCTTCCGTTTATTTTCTATTCTATGGCGCCCTTTATCCAAGCCAGTCACCGGCGCATCTGACAGCAGACGAGGTGCATCCAAACCACCCATTTCCATCCTAGCTACATTCTGGCGCTCCCTGGGTTGCCCACATTGTTCACGACATCTGGACTGCTCAGTCCCCTCTTTTCTGCAGTCAACATCGATAGGATCAGAGAGCCTCACACTTTTCGTGGAGCGGCCGGAGCCGTGCGCACTTGCAACCTCTTTGCCTCCAACATCAACTCTAGCCACAGCATGCTCATGCCGGGCCTCAGCATACTCATGCTGGAGTAAATCTATCCCCATTTTACTGGGACCATCAGATTTCTTCACGGCTACTATCGGCCGGGTAAAGTCTATCCCCGTATTACCGGGACCATCAGACTTCTTCAGTGCTATCGACTGGTCGGTGCAATTAGGCCGCTTCAGGTCTCGTCCCTGGTACTTCTTCTGCTGGATTGCTAACTCTCGCCGACTCTGGACTCGAATCCGCGTTCTTCTTCGACTGCCGTGGGCTTGCCTACCTCCAAAACAATCATCTCCGCCGCTCCGCCGATTTCTGACCTTATCCGCTAGATGCCGAGGACTCCGTCTCCGCGATTCAGCTCTCTGATCCTGTCGTCGACTCCGACTCGGCAAACAACTACCACCTTTAACATCATCAAAACAACCTCGCTCATCATGCTTACCTTCTCCCCCATCCAGCAAAGGTTGCGTTGCCCGCTTCCATTCCTGCAAGTGCTCCTCACGCACTTTGACTAACTTTGTCTGCTGCCAGCTGTCATCTTGTTTCTCTGACACTGGCATCTTCGCTCCATGTAGTAACATCTTGCTGGCTTGATGTCCGAGCAACTCATCCGTCACTATTCCTGGCGCCATCCAAATGCGCGCAGGATTTTGAAAAACTCCCTCTTGATGCCGCACCACTCTGCTGTTTTTCAAGGCATCTCCTAGCACCGCCCCTCAAGGTGGGGGTCGGTGCTGTTCCGCCCCTCAGTAGGGGCGTCCACGTTTGTTCCCACCATTGCCATGTGGGGATCCACCATTGCCATTTGGCGCCGGGCCATAATGATCAGCTCGGTTTCCTCCGCCGCCTCTACCTCGTCCGCGGCCTCGCCCTCGATCTGGCGTCATTGGCAGTAGCGCGTCGTGATTTGTAATCCAATCGACCGCCTGTCGAAAACAATTACACACTTGATTCACCCAGCCTTGGTCCAATGTTTGCATGTTTGGAACATGGTCATGCTGGCATGTTGACATTGTGCAGCACCCCAGCATATAATTCCAACAGATTTGATTTCTGTTGAACCTCCAATGCGCTCTGAGCCAGGGGAGATCCTCATATTTTTTCCCCATAGAGTCCATCAGAAGTTTCAATTGGATCTTGCCGCCGTACTTTTTGTGGTGAGCCGTCATCATTGTGCGGATAGTAGGGTGGACGTGGGTGAAACTGTATTTGCCCCTCTCCTTTCCTACCCCATATCCCTGAGTGCCACCGGTCCCAACATCTTGGAATCCGCCGCCAAAGCCACCACCGTTGCCGAAGCCGCCGCCACCTCCAAATCCACCCCCGGTGTCATGACCTCCACCATTCCCAAAGCCACCGCCATTGCCTCCTTTTAGAGCTCCCTTCGTCGGAGTGCCCTTTCCACGATTGCTGTAGTAACTGCTCGTCCATTGCTTTGGAAATGATAGCCGCTGCAATGGCTTGCCTATGGTCATTTCCCCTACTGCATGACCCAAGAGGGTGGTGGGGAACCTGGGTGGCTGAGTGGGTGTTGCCTTTGCAAAGTCGTCGGGGCTGAGGCGTTGACTAAAATATCTAACCCCCTCTTCGTAGATAGCCCAAATTGTTTGCCTGCAGCGATGCTCATCAAACTTGTGACGATTTCCCATCACACTTGGCAACTTCAAAGCCTCGTACAGTGCATGTACCTCCCTTGCAAATGGGCAATTATCTCCATTCAGAGCCCATTGGAGGGCAGCATACGATCCTATGCACAGCTTCATCTCCGCGAAGTCGCACGGGGGTGGCCGTGGGTCCTTTGCGCCAAGAGCCAATGCTGTTTCCAAGGACCAGTTATCCTTGGTGAGAGCCATGGCCTCATCTTCTCTCCTCGCCTTTGCTGTGTCCCTGTCAGTCCGCGGGGCACACAACAATACAGAGTTTCCTCTCTCCAGATCTTCGAATCTTGCCATGTTTCCTCCTGGGACCATCCTGGCATGCATGAAATCATCCATCGCCTTATTGTCAAAGTACAAGGCTGTGTCAATTTCTACATTGGCCTTGAGCGAAAACAGCGCCATCTTCTTCATCAAGTTGTCTCTGCCAGTGATGACGTTGCTCGATGCCGCCCATTCCCTGTAAATCTGCTGGACCTGTGATCCTCGAAGGATGTGTTGCCAGCCCTTGACCGCCGCAACATCAAACTGGTCTAACGTGATACCCTTGTCCTTTGACATTTGCATACCTTGGGCTGGTGTTGCGGCCTGTTGGTTTTGGTTAGCCACATGTGCCACTGAAGCCGTCAGATTGCTCACGACTCGTTCCAGCGCTGCCATGTTGCTCCCCACCGGAGCTGATGTTGCCGCTGGAGTGGTGGGCACATTGCCGAGGGTGCATTCCAACCGTTGCATTTTCCACTTTGCAAATTGGATGCATCCTGACGCCGTTGCATCCAGCTTTATATCGAGATGGGATTTATCCCCATTCGCCTGGCTTGCCCCGACGCACCACTTCATTATTAATCCCACATCTTCCACCGCAAATCGTGGTGGCGAGGCGCTTGCTAATTCCACTACCCGAGTAAACAGCTCATGGGGGGATCTTGGAATCCCCTCCACCAAATATGCTCCCAGATCTCCTGGAACTAACAGCATCCTTGGTAATGATACCTCAGTGTGCAAATTCGAACTCGTGTTTTGTGGCATCCACCAAGTACCCTCATTTTCAGGCAATTTGTAGAATGCGTCGAACGCGACGGTGTCCGTTGCCCCCTTTACTTTCTTCCACGCGCTCCACGTTGTTGGTAGCAGCACCGGGAGAGGTTGACCGAACACTGTCCTCTCTCCCACAAAGCCTATCTCTTTTCCATTCACATATATTGAGAGCAAAGAATTTTTGCGCCGAATGGACCACTTTAATTTTTGTGGACTTGCCCGACATGTAGGCAAAAGCCTGCACCACATTCTGCCCCAAGACATCACATCTGAATTGGGCAAGATCTGCGCCAGTTGCTGCCTCCCGTTGCCACTTTAACTCTGCCTTCATTTGCTCATCGCTCATCTCGCGAATCAGCGCTGCACGCACCCCCTGCCCGCTGGACGGAGCCCCTTGTTGTTGGGGTGTTGCCGGTGCCGACGCTGGTATAGCGTGTTGGACTCCCTGCGAATGCATCGCTGGCGGCCCCCCTTGGGCTGTGCCCTGGCTTCCTCCCCCCATTGGAGCCGGAGCCATGCCTCCAGTATTACTGTTTTGCGCAGCGGCTGCATCGCCTTGGCTATTTTGTCCTGTCTGCGCTCCTGCGAAGCCCATAAATCGGTTGGCGGCGTTGGTCATGTTCGCCATTAGCCCTGGCGCATTCGCCGTCTGCATTGTTGCATCCCGTGCCATTGTTGGCGGTAGCGCTTGGCTTTCGCCATGGTCGGCAAACGAATCCTCGGCAGCCGCGGCGTTGTTATTATTGGAGTTGTTGCCGCCGCCGGAGCCGCCTCCGTCCTGAGTGACGACGAGGTATTCGCCCCCGAGGGTGTTGATATTATCCCCCATTTTTTGTATTTTATTTCAGTCAGTTGGTATCGAAAAACAAAGCTTAAACTACTACTACGGCTCGACCATGCAAAAGTCAACCGCCATGGAGCCGTCACGNGTTCGAAAAACAAAGCTTAAACTACTACTACGGCTCGACCATGCAAAAGTCAACCGCCATGGAGCCGTCACGAAACACAACGACGAATGAGACGTTCGCGTTGGTGTTACGGACGATGGACACTTCGTCTGTCCGTCACCGCAAGTTATTTATGTCCGGTCGGATTGGTATCGGGTACCTACCCCCGATACCCGAAAAAAAAATTCGGTCTGTTCTTTGCCAACCGGTTGGAACGTGGTTGGAAAGCCCTGGTCGCTAGATAGAGATAGCGATCGCTGGTCGGAAGGTCGGAAGGCCGCCGCGCCAGGCCGCGCCATCTTTTTCTTCTCGCGAGACCTGCGCGAGACGGAAGACAGCCAATCGCCCCCCCGCTTTCCGCTTTGGACGAGCGCAGCGCTCAATGTTTTCAATTTGCTGCCATTGCAGTCATGGGCTTTGGACATTGGTTCTGCTTCCGCCCAACAATTCAACCCGCTGCGCAGAATTTCAAGTCTTTCTAGCTCTAATATCCGTGGGGTGTCACTGTTGTAGAATATTGGCAGATTATATTGCATGCATCATGCTATTCTTCATCCCGTTAATCGTCATTGGACAAACAACTGTAGCAGCATGGAATATTGCCCTTGAAATAACCACGGAAGTGGGTGGCGCATTTGGTGGAGAGCCATTTTCGACACAACCCGTCGTAAGAGTGAACAACAAAAAGGGAGAGTTGCAGTCATCCTTCCAAGGGAGAGTTGCAGTGCAGATACAATCATTTCCCAATGGTAAATATGAGCCCGTGTGGATGGAAGGCGAAGCGATGCCAACTACGGCTTTGGATCCTTTTGTATCAAAGAGCGTAGTAGGTGGCCAATCAGTCTTCGTGGGGCTAGGAATTGACACTGCGGGTGAAGGATATCAGTTGAAATTCGTTCTGTTCGATGAACATGACTTGGTAATGTGCGCAGCCATTGGTGATGAGTTTACTGTCAAGGTAGGCGAGAGATATCGGCTGGGGTTTGTTGTTCAACCTGAAGTGGCTTACGGCGGGAGCCAATTTGGGAGCCAACCCTTACTATCTATTCAAGACCGAGGTGGGAATATTGTGGCAGATGTGAATGAAGGAATGGTATGTTGCAAAGAAAAATGAATGAGTGGAGTAGTTGAATGTTCCACAGCAACAACTTATAGATTTTATCCAATTTCAGGTTTCAGTAGCATTGAAAAACAGCGTTGGCAGTTCCACTTTACGATGTACAGATGAAAATGGGTTCAATATACCCGTGAAAGATGGCATTGCCAACTTCCAGGGACTATTCATAAATGAGGCAGGAACACATTACTCCCTTTCTTTCTCCACAGATATGGTGCTCGAAGGCCATTCAGAAGTCACCTCCAACGAGTTCTCCGTAGGAGTTGGATCTGAGGCAGAAATCGTTTT
Organism: Bacterosira constricta; assembly: GCA_037356235.1. Classification (NCBI taxonomy): domain Eukaryota; phylum Bacillariophyta; class Thalassiosirophyceae; order Thalassiosirales; family Thalassiosiraceae; genus Bacterosira; species Bacterosira constricta. The sequence continues at coordinate 8,453 of JAZGVS010000523.1, forward strand.
GATTAATGATGCATCTAATGGATCTGTATTTGGTGGAAAGGCATTCTCGCCTCAGCCAAGAGTAGAGATACACGATGCAGGTGGGAATGTACTCGTCAACGACTCATCATCTGCCGTGAGAGTTTCATTCTACAGCAATCCATCACGAGGAGAGCTCTCGACAGCAAGCAGGACAACTGAATCGTTGCAACAAGGGGTAGTTCAGTTTCGAAACCTTTCCATAGACAAGGCAGGTGTCGGGTACAGGTTGAAATACCATTTTTTGAAGCACGAAGGAGCTCAACTGAAAGAGACTTCAGTATTCACACACGGTAAGCAATTTGATGCTCATCATTTGAGTAGCAGGTATTACACCTTTTTCTAACCATCTCAATTTTTGATGAACATCATAGGATCTTACTTCACTGTCGAGATTGGACCACCTCATCAACTTTCAATATTGCAGAATTCAGCCAGAGGTTGGGCAGGTAATCAGCCATTTCCAATTCAACCAAAAATTGCTGTCTTGGACGCAGGTGGTAATATTGTCGTCGGGGACTCGACATCAAAAGTCACAGCTCATGTAACACCTTCATTGGCATACAATTCACGGCTGATTATTAATACATTGGACGATGCTATTCCTAGCGTTACTAAAGTCATTTTCGCGCAGAGTATTGAGGATGACGGAAGGCTAACATATGGTCCAGGCGATGTTATTCAAATTGACGTGATATTTTCTCAGGAAGTCGTCTTTTCGGCCATGGATGATGGTATGCTTCCACAAATAATACTCAATATAATTCACAGTGAAGGCTCAGAAGCAGTGTATGGCGAACTTGTACAATCCCAAGAAGGAGTATTTTCGCGAACTTTATCCTTTGAGTACGGTGCAAAAATTGGACATTCAAAAACAGAACTTGATTATTTGTCTAGCGACTCTTTACATGCCAACGCCTACTCCATCCAGGATGCTTTCGGAAGGAGTGTGAATCTGGATCTACCAGCAGCTGGGTCTAGCGCATCTCTAATAGCTTCAAAAGTGATTGGTATTTCTGACGATCGACCAATAATCGAAAGCATTACATCAAATCTTCTCTCGGGAGAGTATGGTGCAGGAGATAAAGTGAATTTTGTTGTAACTTTTGACCGAGACGTTGCTGTCACTGGGAATCCAGGATTACCTCTCAATATCAAAAGCTCAATAGCTTTGATTGATATTTCAACAACAGATGTGATACTGCCGGGGTCATTCTTTAATATAATTTACAATGGAGAAAAGTCCGAGCAAATACCATGGGATGCATCTCCGTTGGAGGTCAAGGACACAATAGAATCGCTGCCCAGCATTGTAGGTGGTGTCTGCGTTTCCAGAGCACCATCTCCTAACTCTCCGACCGCGGGAGGTTTCAGGTGGGCCATCCGATTCGTCGACATGAGAGATGCGGTATTTGAAATGCAAGTCGACGAGGGTGGTCTAAATTTCTCTGATGTAGGAGGTGCGATTGAGATGAACCCCGTGACCACAAATAGTGTCATCAGTGGCTGGACTATCGACGATGGTGACATGAGCATGTGCACGAGAAGAGCAGCGATATACGTTGCAGGATCGGGCACAAAGAGCCTGGGATTCGATTTCAATGTCCTGCCAGGTGACACCACAGAGAGACTTGGCATCTCTGAGACAGCTGGCGCAGAGCTACTTTCACCAACACTCGAAGATTCAATATCATTGCTAATCAATTCTCCTGGAACATCACCAATCAAAGTTGATCCGAAGATAGAAGGAATCGGTCTGCCACCGGATCAACATATCACCATCGATACATCATCTCCAGCTGTAACAAGCATTACACCACAAGATTCCACTACCCCAAATGGAATTTATGCTGTCGGAGACACTCTTTTCTTTGAAGTGTCATTTGACAAACCAGTCATAGTAAGTGGCACTCTAATCTTGTTTCAGTCTATCCCTTATTACAAGCTCTCATCGGTAGCATCTCACCACCACTCTTCTCATTTTTAATGTCAGGTTGATGTAGGTTTGGAGCTTATGCTAAATACAGATAATGGCGTTGCGCGATATATTTCTGGATCAGGGACGGAAACTATAGTAATGCAATATACAGTGAAAGAGGGCGATGTAACCTCGAAGCTTGATTACAAAAACTCAAATTCGCTGGTATCACATAATACAGAGGGTGGGCGCCTACCTGTCATCGGCCATGTCCGTCGAAAATCCTTTTCTCCAACAACGGATTCAAATCTTGACATATCGCACATAGCAAGCATGGCTGATACCCACACCATTGTTATTGATGGAGAGCGCCCTCAAATGCTTGATGTGTATTTTAATGCTGGCGACGAAGGCAATTTATTTGCTAGAGGAGATGCGCTGATGATGTTGGTGCACTTTAGTGCCCCAGTCGTAGTTGATGAGTCCTCTCCACCAATTTTGGGGTTGCTTTTGGGCACACATGAACGGTGGGCAATATATTCATCTGGCAGTGGATCATCAACCCTCGTGTTTTCTTACACGGTTGTACTGGGAGATTCATCAACGCCACTAGAGTTCAAATATCGACAATTTTGTAAACGGATCGGCGACTGCATCGACACCAAAGGTTGTGTAGTGCGTCTTAGTGCAACCCTCGAGCTTGACGCTGACCTCATCACTGGCTTTTCAGAGCAAGGGATCCAGGTAGCGGAATCTACTGAAACGGGCGTGACAATCGATACATCTATGGCTCCTCCAGTGACAACAGTGGTATCGACCACGACTCCAACTGCCTCTGGAACTTATGGAGTTGGAGAAATTATCGACATCCAAGTGAAATTCACTGATCAAGTCTTTCTCTCTGAAGTAATGCCAAATCTCCTTTTGAATACTGGCAACTTTGCATCGTATTATGTAGGACAAGATACGGACACGCTGACATTTAGATTCGTTTCAACAGAGTCAGATTTGACTTCCAAATTTGACTGGGCTTTAGACCCAGCAACCAGCTCGGCACTTGCTTGCACTGACGACTGCAGTATAAAGAACGCCAACGGCATTGGTGTTGACACCCGGTTTTTAGTCGATCCGCTACAAAATTCGATTGCACTTGACCCATCCCCTCCGCATATTGTATCCGTACGCACTGACAAAACCAAATCTGCATATTGTCATCCATCATGCACTTACACAGTAGGAGAAGAAATCAATATCCGTGTGACTTTTGACCGTCCTGTTGCTTTACAGGGAAATACAGTTTCATTGGTAATGAATGTCGGGGATGGTGTTGAAAACAATCAAGCATTGTATGCTTCGTCAATGTCAGAATACGAACTGGTATTCCTTTACATTGTTGGTCGTGACCACTCATCAAACGGCGAAAGTCTGAAATATACATGCTCTGTTTCACTTTGCAGTCTTCAACTCGGAGGGGCAACACAAATAAAAGGCGCGTCAAGCATTCCAACTTTGGATGCAGATTTGACTCTTCCCCCTATTTCCGAACATGGCCTTTCTGGTGACGAGTTCAACCCGATCATTATTGACACAGTCGGCCAGCCTAGCGTGTTTGATGTTTCAAGCACAACATCGGATGGTGAATTTGGCCCAGGAGATACGATCGAGATATCTGTGCAGTTTAGCAGGACTGTCGTAGTGTCTGGAGAACCATTCTTAACTTTGGACGTGGGCACATCCCAAGCTGGCATTGCAACTTTCAAAGATGGTACCGGTACATCCACCCTTCTCTTCGAGTATGTGGTCGGGATTGATGACGTGACACTGGACCTGCAATATATCGATTCCCATTCACTGGACGTTGGCTTTGATGGAGTGAAATCAGGTTTCATCAAACAAGCAAGCACCAATCCCTCAACCAACGCCAACCTTGATTTGTCTTTCCCGGGTACCGTTGGATCACTTGGAGCAAACTCTGAAATAGCAATTGACAGCAGAGAGCCATTCATTTCGCTGATTTCAGCAATGCCTGGAGAATACACGACGGGTAATAAAATATTGATTCAAGTTCAGTTTTCTAGGCCAGTAGCTATCGATGGAACACCGTCACTAGCTCTGGAAGCAGGCCGTATAGATAGAATTGCAGAATATGATTCACAACCAAATGATCATACAATTGAATTTCGTTACACTGTCCAGCTTGGCGATTCCACAGAAAGCCTCGATTATTGGTCCAACGAAGAACTGTGGCCATCATCCAGCATGAGTCTCTACCTCAATGGTGGATGGATAAGGCTCAAATCCACAAATCCGTTGCTGGATGCCGACTTGCACATAAACCCAGTCGATGGATTCCTAGGCGGAGATAAAGTAGCGAGCGTAACAGAGGGCGTTGCACTGTTTCGTGATCTCAAAATTGGACAACGCGGAAAAGATTTCAAGATTTGGTTCCAATCCAACGTTCCCAGCACAGGGGGGGCACTGCAAATTTCAGAAATGGTAAAGATTGACGCAAGCATTGAATACGCAGTGCAGGGAGATTTGGCGACCCAAGATCCCGGCGATCTATACGGAAGCGCAGTTTCACTCCATGAAGGCATGCTCGCAGTGGGAGCTCCGGGGAAACAAAATCCAGCACCAGAGATTCAGGTATTGACGGTTTATAGTGAAGCAGCAATTGAAGAGCACGAAGTGCAAATTATTTCCACCAGTGTCAACAGAGAAGAAGCAGTGATATCATCACAAAAATTCAGTACATGTGCTGATGCTGGGGAAACCATCGAAGGATCGTTTACACTAACCTACAGCATTGATGACGGGTATGCATTTGCTTCGCCTATAGAGTTTGACTCAGATGCAAGCGCTGACCAGTTGAAATCAGTTCTTGAACATGAACTGAACTTGGCAGGGTTGTTAGCTACATCAAAAACCATTAATCAATCCTGCGAAAGTCAAAATTCTTGGATATGGAGCATCACATTTTTAGATTCGTCAAACAGTGTTGTGGTTCTAGAAACAAACGGAGATCTCCTCATTGGCAATGGTGCACACATTTCACAGTCAGTACTCGCACGCAATGTGGACATGTTGAGCGGCTCATTCCGACTTGAGAATCCATTCAATGGGTTCATCAGCCGCGAAATACCTCATGATGCCTCCAGCAGTGTACTCAAAGATGCTATAGAAGACCTTGCCATTTCAGTATATGACGTTCAGGCAGAGAATTCCAACACAATAGCGGAATTAGGACGTCGATGGACAGTAATCTTTTCTCATCATATTGCCAACTATGGTCAAGCTACGAATGTACCTCAGTTACAGGGAGTATCTGATGGGCTACTGGGTAAAGATGCACATGTTTGGATACATACAGGGTTTGATGGGCGTGATATCTTGAGTGGAAAATTTGCCATGTCGTTTCGGGGAAGCGATCTAAGCCACTTTGTGCCTCATGACTCATCGGAGGAAGAGATTGCAGCAGCACTAGAGTCTCTGGATTCTATCAACAAGGTTACGATATCGAATCGAAGGATGTTTTCAAGTGAAGTTGGCAAATCAGGCTTCTCGTGGACAATTTCATTTGACTCAGTGAACAGGTTTACCCACTATGGGTGGTTACTTGACCCAGGAGGCGCTAGTTCCAGTGGAAACTTACCAACTCTCGAAGTCACAAGTCATTTGATTGGATGGAATGCGGGATACCTTGCTCAAAGCGAAACAGGAAGAGGAGAGGAAGACACCCAAGCACAGTGGATGGCTCAACAAAAGGGGGATGGTGGCTTTGGTAGTGGATCCGTTGATGTTTATCGAAAGACTCGAGAGACTTGGCGAAAAGAGGCCACGGTTTTGGCTTCAGATTATAACTCAAACGATGCGTTTGGGGCTAGCGTCAGCATCGTGAATGAGTACCTCTTAGTTGGGGCCCCATCAAAAGAAGTAGATGGGTTACCAGAGCAGCAAACAATGACTTGCTTTGGTCCAGCGACTGGCGGATTCTTCTTCGTAACTTTTCGCGGGTTCAAATCCTCTGCCATTCCACACGATGCAACATTAATCGCCGTCAAAAAATCAATTGTTGGATTATATGGAGGTACAGAAAATATCCATTCCACACCCCACATTCTCGTTATGAGTGGATCTGAAGGATGGGATGGATTATCCAGCGGATTTTGCGATGCAAGCGAGAGGGATATTTCCATTACATTCCTTACACCAGATGGCGGTGGACTCAGTACCGTGGAAAAACGAAGTGGTGACTTGGAACTGCTCACGGTAGACGCTTCAAACCTGATTGGGGCCTCCATATCGGCTGGTGAATACCGTCCCGGCACTGTTGCTCCAATGGGTAATGATCTAAGAAACTCGCGACCGACAGGAAAACAGAGTGGTTCTGCATATTTATTCAAACAGCATACACCTTGCAGCTATTGTGCGTCTGTATGGAGACAAATCACGAAATTTACCCCGATGGATGGTCTAGACGACCCAACTGATGCTGCAGAATTTGGCTGGAGCTCAGTATTAGTGCTTGGAACTTATGATACCAGCAGTTTAGCCATGGTAGGATCGCCTGGCTTCTTTCATGGATCTGGAAAAGTGTACATATTCAATGTTGTCCAAGGGTCGTGGCTGCTCCTGGACTCTGTTACTGACCAAAATTGGAACCATGAAAAGGTCAGAGGTGGGAGATTTGGGAGTTCCCTTGACGCAGACAGCGACACAATTATGATAGGATCACCTGGTCATTCCAATAACAAAGGAGCCGTGTACGTGTTTAGAAGGTCGGATAAGGGCAAGCCATATCTTGCAAGCCAAGCAATTTATGGACCTGACAATCTAAGCGAAGGGGATCGATTTGGCCACTCAATTGCCCTTTTCAATGACAAAGCAGTTATCTGTGCTCCCTACATCGCTGTCATTGCTATTCACCTCACCATATCGACACAACAGCCGGAGCAAGTGGGTGCATGCTATGTATATTCGAGAGAAGATAGGTCTAGGGCATTCAAACTCGACCAACAACTAGTCCCGTCAAATATTATGTCAGGAGATCGATTCGGATGGAGTGTAGGTATGACGAGCAATCGAATTGTAGTAGGACAAGTAGAGAAAATACCAACTGAAATTGGGTTACCTCGGCCAGTCCAAGTTACCAAAACATTCTGTGAAAATCGGCCCTGCAAAAACGCTGCAGCTTCAACATTCAGACTTCAATGGAACGATGTTCCACTCCAGACGCCATTCCTAGCTGCGTCCACTACTGCCAACCAGATGCGGAATGCAATAGAATCCAATCTCGTTTCTGGCGCAGTCTCCGTTTCTAGATCCGTACTGCCAGATGAAGACGGGGGGCACACGTGGCGCATCACATTTGACTCTTATGATTCCATCTTTAGGGATGCGAACAAAATCCCAACAATCCAGTGTGATGTATTTATAACATCAAGCCTCTCCTGTAAAACTCACGTTGAGCATGATATTCCCAAAAAGATGAGAGGCAAAGCCCATCTGTTCGACTTTGATGAATCAAGCAAGATTTGGACGGAACAATCATTCTTGTTCTCCAACGCACCTCAAAAACAGGACTTAATGGCCACCAGTGTGGCAATTGATGAAGATGTTGCAGTCATCGGGGCTCCAAATAGAGAACTTTTGAATGTCAACAGCGGCGCTGCTTTGATATATGATATCGGATTCTTAAATCTGAGCTTTCACGAAAGCCAATATTCTTCAATTGAAGGTGATTTACTGGAAATCAATATTGCGAGATCATCATCTACCTCGCACCAGGCAATTTCCTTGAGAACTATGGAGCCGAATGCAGAGGGCGGTTTCCAGCACTATGTCAGCGAGCTATTTTCGTTGAGATCACTGCACGCAACTGCTCATGATAGAACTCCAGTTGAGCTGTTGACAGGAAACACAGCAATGGGCCAAAAAAGTCGTAGCATTTTCACCCAGGGTATGTATGACATTCAAGGAGTAAACGACTATGAACTACTTGAATTTGAAGGGCAGTTTAAGCCGGGGGAGAGTTCGATCTCAACCAGTCTTGCAACAACCGATGATGCCATTTATGAATCACCGAACGAATATGTCACCATCCAGTTCAATATGCGAGGGATGTTTGCGAGTCAGCTTGGACGACTCAAGACGAACGTTCAAATAACAGATAATGGCGATGGAGTGTCGCTAGAAGGCGCCGTCCGCAGTCAAGTGCTCAACAGCCAAAACCATGAAAAATTGGCAAGAATGGGAGCAGCCATAAATGTCGCCAAAGATATGATGATTGTAGGAAGCCATCAAACCAGCGGTACTGATTCGTATGGGAGCAAAATCAATAATGCAGGTTGCGCCAATCTGTTCAAGAAATCATTGTCTGGAAGCTGGGAGTCATCGAAACCCTCTGTCCACCATCGTGAGATACCAAAGCAAACATGCATTTTGGCCAGAGTGTAGCCATTAAATGTCTATATGGCAGAGACGATATCACTGTCTTGGTTGGTGCACCGGGTGAAGCTGCTGCCTATGCATTATTTATACTATACTACAACCAAGATCGTCCCTAAAATGCCCTAAACAAACACCTTTGCCCGTGCCGCAGTCAACGTTTTACCTTTGGAATTGGAGATAGCTCGATATGGCGTCACCGTCGGGTTAAACCTAAAGCAGCCTACAGCGTCCTCCCGCATCCCTCATTTTTTTGCATGAGCGTGCCCGATCGCATTGCAGCGCTAGATAAGAGGGGCATACTCTATCCCAACCCCGCCGTCAATATTTACTAAAAACTGATGAAACAACCGTCCCATCACATCCAACGGTCCCGGTGAGCACAAATGCATACAATCGGAACGGGGACGCGCGTCTGTTCGGCTATATAACATCCGCACATCGAGGTACGGCATTTTGATAATTTGCAGGCGAGAAAGGAGCAGCATGTCTCGGAGATAGAATCTTCCCCAGTTGTAGTAGCTCTTCTGATTTGGATCGGCAAAGTTCTGAGTGTAGGCGGCCTCGGTAGCATTGGTTGGGGAGGATATTTCTTTGGTACAGCCAGCGGGCGACTGTGTCTTCCAAGCAAATGTCATATGCGGCATTTCTCTCTTCAATTCCAACATTTCACTCAAAACTTGGTCAATGATGGTCGTGTAGGACTCATCATTTGTCTGGACGTGGGCCCCGACCGTCACAATAACAATGTCGGGCCTGACCTCAGTCACCCACTCCTTCCAACTTTTGCCCCGATTCGATGCCCTGAACTCTTTGCCCACCAGTGTGTCCGAAGGACCAAATATTATCTGCTCCCGGCACAGCCCTGGCAAGGAATTCATGAGCGTCGACGCCGCTTGTCCCATGGTACTGTCGCCAATTAACATGACGGTGCGATCCCCCAATCTACGACAGGTATCAATTGGGTCGAAAGTTTCCATAAGATTGGGAGTGTGCCACTCGTACTCATCGTGAAAGTTGGCACACGAGCAGGCGTTCCCGCCCATGAGTACGGGGGCATCCCCATCCTCTGTTCTGGGGTGAATCGGATGATCCCAATTTTCGTAATTTAGTACGCAACCTCTCTTACTAAACTCGTTTATGGGAAGTTTTGGCTGGCAGCAAGTGGGCGCGGCGAAGGTGCGCTCGCGTCCGACCTTCACCCATTCTCCTACGACACCAACAGGATCAGTGCATACTGTGCCATCCTCTCTGTTGACATCAATTGCACAAGTGATGCGAGTGGCATCGTCGACTACATACTCGTTCATGGGTGGCTTGAGCGTGATGGACTTGGGATCGGAGAGGGCGGACCCGGCGGCACGAAGGCTCCGGTCGAGGCTTTGCGCGTCATAGAAATTGTCCCCTGTGGTGGTGGAGGAAGCCTCATTTTCGTCAATTGAGAGGTAGCATGCTATCCCGAGGAGGAAGAGCAGGGCTGCTAAGAATATTTGGTTTCGACAACTTTCCATTATGGTGGACTATGGTGGACAACTTGTCGTTCTAGCCAGCGTTGACGCAGAATTATTGTAACCTGATAGCGCAAACTGGTAAATTAGATAATGAGATAAATTAACTCGGAAGATCATATCATTATTGTGCATTTTTCATTGTATTGTTCTAGCCAGCATTGGCGTAGTATTGTAAAATGATAACACAAAATAGCCTCTCTCTTTCTACTAGAAGTGATATATTCAGTATAATAGCAGTGATATATTCAATAGCTCTCTAGAGCAATTCTTACATCTTAAATCATTTAGTATTATTGTGTAACAAGTAAACGTGTACATGTTATTTGTTCTGAACCCGGTCGAATTTTGATTGGCCTTGCTGTTGCAATGCTGCTTATGTCGTTGATGTTGCTGTATGCCACTGCATTGTTGTGTACATTGTCGTGTGCCAATATTGCGTGGTGTGTCTCTGCGTTGCTGGTTTGTTTTTTTGTTCTCAAGTTCGTTGTTTTGTTGCCAGCGTCGGGTTGTCATGCCGTCATGTCCAGACACACTTGTTGTTATGTTATTCATGCAATTGCCGTTTACGAATCACCGTTTTCATCGAAACCCAATACCCAAGAGGGTAAATTGGATTTTAATCCCAAAAACGTTCCCATTCACAAAAGCGTACCCAAAT
>JAZGVS010000524.1:0-13968 GCA_037356235.1 Bacterosira constricta
TTACCATGGTGGGGCTCTAGATAAAAAGGAAAGTGATGGCCGAAATGGATGTCTTCACCTCGGAATGGATTTTGTTACCAGAGGCCCCTGTGTTTTGTGGAATGCCCGACGCACCCTTCGGGATAGTCCCAAGTGTGGCGGCATTCCAATTGGAGTGCAGCAACCCAAGGACAGCGTGTTCACGCAAGACGTCAGATGCCAAAAGGCCAAATTTCAAGGAAATATCGTCTAGGCTATCTCGTGTAGTCATTATTGAGATATTGTACTGATTCCTAGATACAGAGAGTTCAACGCACTTTTGAAGAAGTTGAAAGAGATCTGGTTGAAGAAGTGGTATTATTCATTGATTCCTATGTGCAGTTGACTAAATGAACAATAATTCAACGGCGCGTAACGCGCAGACAACCAAATCGAATGTGAAGAATTGCCGCCGAGCGAGCGCCGAGCGAGCGCCGAGAGAGGATGAACGAACCACCAAGAAAATAATAAGCGAGCCACACCATGATGTGGACCACATGATGGTGCCAACAAGAAGTAGTACAATAGTGGTGGTTGGGACATATGTTGGAGGAGATTCCCAATGCATTCGTACAGTAGAACAGGGAAAAATAATTAAAATGGCGAATGATCAAGAGATTCTGTTGCCTAATCAAAGCCAAAGCAAATCGACTAGTCGTCGCAGCACCAAGCACTGTATTCTGGGTTGGCTTGTTTTGTCAATCTCTTGTACACTTGCAAATGTGTTCATAGGTCATCAGTATTTCGATTCCTTTCGCCGCCGGAATCGATATCAATATGATCACAGTCACTTGCCGCCGCGAACTCGTCGTGCAAAGAAAAGAGCAAAAATCATTGCAGATAGGCGTCACCATCACTTTGAAGAAGAGCAGCCCATTTCTGATGGGGGGTACATCACCAAAATTCTGCAAGGGGAAAAGCGGTTTCCTGTTATTTCCAAGCGTCTGAAATATAGACCTGGAGATCTCCAAATGAGCAGCACGGAAGCTCTACAGTACTGCTATGTGGATGTGGACAACGCACACTACCAAAATCACATCAAGGGAGGAGGTAAGACTCTAGTATCCGCATCAGAACGTTACAAGCTAATCTATCGAAATATACCCAAATCATCGTCTAGCTCAGCGCGGTATGCCATGGAAAATTATTTCGATGGACAAGATGTTCGTATGAATCTTGATCATTTGATGCACAAAGTGCACCACTTGAATCATACGTTGGTTTCGTTTGTCAGAGAGCCATTAAATAGGTTTTTTTCGCAATACGATGAAGCATTTTACAGATGGGGCCCTTGGATGGGAAGTCGTACGAATACTAAGCGTAGACCTTTGGTAGCAAAGATGTATCAAAAGTTCAAGCACAAACTGGATAAATATCCATATCTGTATGATGGCATGCAAACATTGACGGACTATCGTCGCTTGTATTGCGCAAAAGAAACATTGAAAGATGGTGGGAAATCTTGCAATGAGGAACAAAGTATTGACAATGGTACTCTTACGCAGCGATTCGAGCGATTTGTTGATGAATATGATGGAGACCCATTTGATGTCCATTTGAACCTTCAGGTGGCACAACTTCTTGATGGAAGAAATGGACAACCGCTGCCCGTTTCCATCTTGTATAATGCATCCGACGCTGAAATGGGATGGCGAGATGTTGCTCGTTCTAGAGGAGTGAAGATACCAAAGGATGGATTGGAGGTTGGAAGAAAAGCAACGCGTAGATTCAATTTGGAATTGGTATCCAACGCAACGAAACAAAAGATTTGCCGTCTCATGGCGTTAGATTATTGTTGCCTGAATATTGAGTTACCAGAGGTTTGTAGGACGGATGAAGAAAATGGTGTGTACTGTGCTATAGAGAAGAAACATCATTTGGGAAAAGATGTTCGAAAAGAGAAACAACAACAACTGTTCATACAACCATGGGATCTATTGTAAGTGTAAAACGGCTGGCTTGCAGCTTTGATCTCCCTGCATTGGTTACGACATTGAGTTCACCAAGGTTTGTCGGATGGAAGAGCATGTATTAGGTGTCAGACTGCAAACCGCTAAATGAGTTCCAAACCAATAGGAGTACATGACAAACGAGTTATTGTGAATGATCGTTCCTCAGAAAAGGGCAGGTTCTCACTAGAATCTTTGTTAGCAAATGATTGTATAATTATATATATTATTGTTTAATAAGTGATTATCTTCTGTCTGCTCTACTTGCAGCTACTGACTAGACACAAGCATGCATTAGATGCTATGATTGCAAACCGCTAAATGAGTTCCAGACCATTGCACGACAAACAAGGGATTGTGAATGATAGTTCCTCAGAAAAGAGCAGGTTCTCACTGAAACTTTGTTAGCGAACGATTGAATAGTATCAATTGTAGTCTAATAAGTGATTGTTTTCTGTCTACTCCATCTCTGCTCCTTTTTCAGCCATAGACTAGACACAAGCATGCATTATATGCTAAGATTGCAAACCGCTAAATGAGTTCCAGACCATTGCATGACAAACAAGTGATTGTGAATGATAGTTCCTCACAAAGAACAGGCTCTCAATGGAACTTTGTTAGCAAATCATTTGATATCTTCTGGTTGCTCTCTTAACAACGACTGACCGGACACGAGCTTGCATTGTTTGTATGCTCTGGATGTAGACCGTCAAAGCAGTTCAACACTAGTACAATGAACAAACATTGATAGTAAATGATAGTTCCTCGGATCAAAGAAAAGTAGAAACAATGGTGAGAAATCAGTGTCTAATATCTACTATTGTCTACGAAGTGATTATCTTCTAATCTACTCTCTTTACAACCACTGACTTCAGTCTCTGAAGCAATCCGCCAATCTCCTTGAAATATATATATATATTACAACAAACCCCACTTCAATGAAAATTAAACCCCCAGCGAACTGCGAAGTCACCATGATTAAATCATCATGATATCATTCTAAACGAAAAGAAAGAGCCCCATGGAAAGGACGACCAAGGTACTCGAAGTAACAACTCTGAACGATGAGCTCTTGGCCGTCGGAATTTCCGTCACAGTGTAAGCATCTACACCTACATCTCCTGGGGCCTTACCAACATATCCGGTAGTCTCAAAGATATCCAAATCAATATCCTTGGGCACCGGACCCTCTCCCGGAAGTGCCATAGTGCTGCCAAGCTCAAAATCATACCAACTGGCAATGGGCTCTCCATCCCAAATCTCCCTAAAGTAACAAAGCCGAGTTGCAGCAGCCTTTTCCGTTGCTGACAAATCAATCCATATCTTGCCTTCGGACTCAGGGACCAGAACGGAATTGTCATTCCACATGTCCTCGGTCCATCCAAGTTCCGTAATAGCAATCTTGAGGTCTTCGTGGAAAGAACTCCAAAAGTAGGACTGGTAATGATTCATGAAACAATCCCAGTTGTGGATGTAGAAACCAAGTTCCATGGCTCCCTCGCGTTCGATGGGGTCGAGGTTGAGGAAAGTGTTCTTCTCCACAATGTGGGTGCCGAGATTGTCCCACAATTCTTCAGTATAGTTCATCGTACCCGAGGCGGTGAGTCTTGTGACGTACGGGAGTTCCGCCCAAGGAACATACCGAAAGTCAGGCATGGGATAAGGAAAAAACGAATCATTAGGATTCATGTCGAGCTTATCCCAATTCTGTTCAAAGTAACACAATTTATTCGCGGCAAGCTTCTCGGTGTCAGTGAGCTGATCCCACCAACGGGCATCCGTGTACGGAACGCCCTCGGTCTCGTGAGTCCAGTAACCCTCATCCCAACCAAGGTTGCGGAAATGTTCTTGGACGCCCTCAGCAGCGAGTTCCTCCCATGAATACTGTTCGTAGTGATTGATGAAACAATCCCAAGTGTCTACGGTGAATCCGAGTATTTCGGCGGCTTCGCGTTCGTTTGATGTTAGGTTATCCCATCCCTTCCTTTCAATGTCGGCCAATCCGTGATTGTTCCATGTTAACGGGAGGTAGCCTAGCTTTTCTGAGGCAATGTTTTGGGAGGTCTTGTCGAGAGAATCGAAGGGTTCGTAGCGGAAGGCGGGTTTGGCATAGGGAAAGGAGTTGGCAGAGGCGCCGATAGCGCTGGCTAGGATGGCGACGGCTACCTTGGAATGCGGTGATAGAGACTTCATGGTGTTGTTGCTTGATGTTTATGTTATCGATTGGTCGAGTGAAATAATTTATGAGCTTAAAAGTAGTTCTCGCAATGGGTTTATTCTGGCTTTGATGTTGCTTGGGCGCTCACTCAATTATTCTGCCATTCACTTGTTGTCTTGCTGCCTATCTCGTGGTATTTTTTCGGAGGGAAATTGGATTTTTCAATGTACGTTGCAGAATATTTTATTTCCGTTCAGTCTCCGTTGAGACAACTTGAATCTGACTTGAATGCGGCCCTGTCTGGCTGGCTCGCTCACAGCTAGCTAATCAACTAAGTACGATTCATATTTCTACCTACGTGCGAATGAATTGGTATAACATAACGACATGATAACGGCCCAAAATCCAAAATTCTAAACATGTGTATGTTGAGTTGAATACGACCTGTCGTAGATAGTAGGTAGGTAGGTAAATATGCTGTATCTACAACAAGAGTACCTACCTACGTACCTAACAGTAGAGTAGAGGGAATTGGACTCGTTGAGAATTGGACACACAGACAGATAGAAGACAGTTATACATATGTAGTTGTAATGCTATCGCTATTTTCGCTCAATATCGCTTAGATATCAGATATCTCGCTGACACCACCTCCTTGACATCCAAAAAAAATAACACGTCATAGGGGGGAACAGAATGCACGCAGGCAAGCGGTCACAAAATCTGTACGCTAAATAAAAAATCCCATTGCCGATTGCCGGAACAAACCCATCAGAAATCAGAATCCACATTCAATCAGATTCAATCTCCATTCCCGTTCCCCATCGCTTCATCGTAACTGCATACTTATAGTAAAGCCATCTCAATAGTACAATAACAATAACATCACCATGAAGCTCACAGGTCTCCTCACTCTGCTCTCCATCGCATCCACATCGGCATTCGTAGCTCCCACCAGACCCGCTACCATCCAAACATCTCTACAAGCTGCACCAACAAACAATCAAAATCTTGAAAACCTGCGCAACGCCGCAACAGTGGGCGCAGCCGCTCTCGCAACTACCATTCTCTCCTCCCCACTCGCTGCCTTTGCCGTGGCGGATGATGAGGGCTATGAGTATGGAGCAGTGGATGCCCCGGGTGGAATTGGATTAGCTGTGGGTTTGGGCTGTGTGGCAATTGTGACTGCGGCTATTCCCGTTATATTGGCGCCGGGGGAAGATGCGTTTAATGAGATGAAGGAAAAGGATGCGGACAAGTGGCGTAAATAAATCAATATTGGTGCAGGGGGGGTCATATACTGCTACATGATGAGGGGAAAGTAGATCTAAACCTGGGCCGTATCGCTGAGTTCAACTTGTAGCAATCATTTTGTGAAAAAAAGTTGAGAATGATTAGAATAAATAATGTGGGCCGTGGGCTACGATTTTGTGTTTACAATTAGCTATGATGAATACAATGAAGAGTATACTCTCAATTCGAGAAGGTTCACCAATATAAAGTAAAATGAACTTGACTCAGAGTTGAAGAGCAGTACAGAATGTTGCCAAGTAACTCGACTCATCGTTATAAGTAGTTTTCTTTACTGCAGCCGCCCTTCCAATTCGAGCATGAGCAGGAACGGGAGCAGATATACCATTTCTACCTTGGAGTCAGAGTCACTATCAAGTCACTGCTCTCTTCATCAGAGGAGGCGTGCAACTTCTTTGCATTCATAGCGTTGGCAGTTGAGCTATTAAAGGCGGCCTTTCTCTTCGCTCCACTCTCAGACTTGTCTTGAGCTTCCCATACTGGAAGTTCGAAATACACAATAGTATTGGTTGGGTCGGAACTTTTTTTACGCACTGTGACAATTCGCGGATCCTCTTTAATTGAGTTATGTTCGTTTTCAGGGATGTGCGACTTGAATCGTCGGGTGACATCCTCCAGACAAAGACTCAATTCCTCATTCCGAAGACAAGCTTTAATGTTGAGTTGCGAGGAAGAGAATGTGAAATTCCGAGTTTTTGATGTCCTTAGCGGTATTTGGACCGATGTGATTCCAGCAAGGCTTGATCTTTTAATGAGGTTGTGAACGTGCTTCTCGCCAATCGATGCCGATGGACCACCGTACACAATGCCGATGTGGTGTACTATGACCTGAAGAAGCTTAGCTGACAGCAATTTCAATGAAAACAATGCACATCAGATTCAGAGCGAGGTGCTAGAAAGTGGCTACTAGAGAGCTGAGTATGTCAAAAAAACGACCATTGATTACGCACTACACATTCTTTGAACCTTAAGCATCCAAATAATACATACCCTGCACAAGAAATCAAACTGCCTGGCATCCACTATCCGCCAGCGCTTCATATCAATGAGGATTGCCAGAACCTAACCATATTTTGGGTATCGTCCAAAATCCATAACATTCTGATCCACCTCTTTCTTCGATGTTTCCAAAAACTCGGCAACCTCACGAGCCGTCGGCCTTTCCTCCTGTTTGAACTGATAGCACCACTCCATAGCTTCCAGCAAGAGATCAAGGTATGGGTCCTTCAATTTAAATGTATGCTCAGGAACCGCGGGAATCTTGCCCTTGTCCACCTTGAGGTGGGCAATATGTTTCTTCTGCTCAGAAGTTAGCTTGGCGCCTCTGCTAGAAGCCATTTCTCTCCAAGGACCTTTACCGGTAGCGAATCGGAATAATAGGTTGCCTAGTGCATATATGTCTACCTTTTCGTTTAGTTCACCAATGGCATTGCCATCAGGTCCAACTTGCTCCTCTGGTGCTTTCCACTGATGTGAAAGAGAAAAAAAGTGATGTCAGTTCAGGTACACTAATACACGAGATTGAAACCACACAAAGCTTGGTGATGAGATGAACTCACCTGTGGGTTAGGAAAATGGCCTGGAAACGAGCAGCTTTGGTTGGTGCCATAATCTTTCATCATGAGGACTGCAATGTTAAAGTCATTGAGTAAAGGATTCATCTTGCGGTCTATGAAAATGTTTCCCAAATTAATGTCGTTGTGAACAAGCGACGTCAAATTTTGTCCATCGATCTCGTGAACAGCGGCGATACTTAGTGCTACCTTCTCTGCCAGATCCACCTTGGCCCTTGAGGAGATATGATTGACCACATGTTCAATAGTATCAGCGCCGCGCTCTGTGATGACAGAAACGCCGCAAAATCCATGCATGCCCATGATGAATGGGCTCGATGTAAGACGTTCCATGGCTAATGCATCTACCCGGCTGAATTCAAAGTATCTGTCTTGCAGAGTGTGCTTTAACCTTAAACGAAATGCACCAAGGTTAGGCATTCTTAATCGAGAAGAGCACTATGATGCCAAGCTTGAAATGATAAAACTTACTTCATTGTCTTGAGTATGACATTGTCCAAGATCTCTTTCTTGTTCGAAGGGCGGGCAACGTAAGCCTTGAATCTCCACGCGTCTCTCCAAGAACCTTCGCTGCTCAACAATCGCAATGAATCATCTTGCAAGCTTGGTATGATGCCCATCTCGTGAAGGCTGTTGCATGTGGCTTTTGTCGGTATGATATCAAAGTTAGTGTCAAAAGAAATATGGTAAGTGCATTGATACTGACGTTACAGATTTGTTTCGTTGTACTCACGAAACGACATGGTTTGCCACTGCGACATGGGAGCGCAATCTGCATTAGTCTCATGCGTCGGGAAGAACTTTCTTTCCATGGAACCTGCAATTGCTGAATCATCTGAGTTCTTAAGGCCATAAAGTTGAGTTACATCAGAAAACTCTGCTGGATAGAGGACAACTTTGCGACTTAAAGATCGCGAAGCGGATGCGTCGATATTTTCAGCAGGCTTATCCATGAAGGCGGTACGTGGCTGTTCCCTAACAAGACCTCGACGGTTGTTCCTCAAGAAAGAAAATTTGTCGGAGAGGAAGATATTCTTGCCACTTCTGTCGGAGTGTGAATGTATTCCTTCAAAGCGGTGATTGCCGAAGTTAACGAGATGCAGCGAAATCACTGACAGTACCATGAAAGAAAATAGTCCAAACATTGTCAAAGGTCTTTGAGATGGTGCTACACGATTTTGGTTTGGTTCGGACTTATCAAGTCGCTCATCCCTTGGATACTTTTGCATGACTGTCACATTAAGTGGCGAAGAATAGCTATTGAAACCGTCGTCGTAGCGATGTTTCTCTGGAGATAGCTCAAACAGCTCGAGCACGGGCTCCCTGGCCTGCTGGATGTTTGGACGGCATGATTGGATAGGGATACCCTTGCCTGTTGGAGGACTTGCCTCCCACCTCTTGGCTGACTTCTTGGTTGAACTAACAGGAGAACGAAATCTCATGGTAGAGTTCATGATCTCCAGTGGCTGTGCTCGTGGAAGAATTTATGAAATAGCAATGCTGCTTCATTGGTGGGGGTGGCGGGGGTATCATATTGTTTTGTCAGTTGATTTTCAGCGTGGTATGATAAGGTGGAATCGTCGTTGGCTCTTGGCGTGTGGCATGATAGGTTAGTTCTGTAACAGTTGAAAATCAGCGTGGCATCTTCGTGGGCTCTCGGCGTAGTGTGACATGTAACATGTGTATCGATTGCTCAACGATTGGTTTTGACAGTCACTTTATGTCATCAATAATTTCCAAAATAAGTATCCCAAATTCACACGCTTGCAGAATGACGCGCATCCAAATCTATCCAAATAATGATCTGCACAGATTTCACAACAGGCCCGTCAGTGAGCCATGTTAACCCACGAACTCGTCATGATCTACATTGCCATCATATAATATTTCCATGCTGTTCTTCTCCAAATAATGGTCAATCTTTGTGTCACGGCTTTCTCTGGGCAGCCCTCATTCATGCTGGGAACAACTTATCCGCTTCGGTGGACTATACACTCTGTTCTTCCTCGTCCACGAAAACCACTCCCCCCAAACCTAAGGACCCTTAAATTGTTATTGTACTTTTCTGGTATATCGAATAGAGCGCCGTCATCTGATAAATCGTAGAATTCCCGTGCCAGATCTGCTGATGGTCCAAAGTGCCATCAGTGATTGTGTAGCACCGGGCGGGGCTTCGGAAGCGGAGTTCATGGTCGTTGTTTTATTTTGACAACTTCAGTTCGGAAGTATAAGGGAATCGTTACTGGGTGTTTGCCGGAGAAGCCAAAATGGCCTATTTTTGCCACAAGTCTTGCACCTAGATGTCGTTCCCTACACTATCCCGCCATTTTTATATGCCACGTGGAACCTTGAAATTTGATGTGAACTTTAAATGTTGTCCGCATCAAATCCGCATCACCTACGAGCCTTTATATTGATTCCTATGTGTCCGCATCAAACTGGCTGGCGCGCGGAGCTCATTGATGCGGACTATCTGCCGATTATGTAATTTGACGAGTTCTCCACGAACTCACCGATCCCGTCTCGCGACTCGACTCGCGACCGCGAATCCTCGATGATGGGACTCCACTGAAAAAATGTCTATTTTGGCGACATTTGGAGAAGGAATCTGTCAGCAATATTGACACAGCTTGACACCATCCAGACATGAGACACCAACAAAACTGCACCGGCCCATTTAGCATACTACGTGGGAATTCATTGTAGCTACGACAGAACATATCTTGATGTCAAGATATTTTTGCTTTTTGCCCGACTACTGCCGACGCGAGATGATGGATTTAGCGTTCGGTTTTGCTTCATCTTGCTCAGCTCTATCAAAGATCCTTTGAATTTGAAGATCCACTCATAAAATCCAAAATCGAATAGCAAAAGAGAAATCCATCGGCAACCTCCATCACTCCGACCATTCTCCATTTCATTGAACAATAGCAATCCAACATGGGACGAAAGCAAGAGCCAAAAGAAGAAGAACTTACCCTCTCAAAGTGAGTCGCGCTTGTACACGCCAGCCCTCCCTTTTCTATTTCCATGGAGGCGACATGCATTAAGATCTCTTTTGCCGCTGGCGTTGATGCTACCTACGCGGCCGCCGGGTTGCTGATGTACAATGATTGCCAATCTCAACCAAAGGCGATTAATCACTAACTAATGATCTGCCTACTAAAATCTCTCTCACTTCACAAAACTCACAGGAAGGAACAGAAGAAGGTCGACAAGCTCACCGCTCAAATACCTTACCACGAAGGGCGCAGCAACAAGGAGGAAGTCGCCAAGATAAAAGAACGGGTCGATGCCATCTGGGCGAAGGCGAAGGAGTCACAATTTGCCTAGACACAAGACATCCCAGTGGAGACATCTGTGTGTCATGCTGCACTATCCTAGCCAGTTTTCAGAGATATGGTATGACCAGCGTGAGAGATTGAGAGATGATTATGGTCTCCATACCGTACCAATATGGTTATAAGATGTAAAATTAAGCTATTGTATTGTTTTGATTCCAACTGTAGAGACATCCAATCCTTGTGTTTGGTAAATCCATCTCAGAAGAGTGCTGTGGTATTTAATATCGTCGAAATCAAATCTGGATGGATCCAATCATGGCGTTCCATTGTTCTCCAAAATTGGTATTGTATCTGCTGCGTGGATTCCGTCAAAGATACCCCAAATCAAACGCAATGGATGTGCTCATTTCAAAGATGTAAATAATGAAGGATATCTTGACCAACTCGAATCTTTCAATCAACAATCAAAACACACCCTTCTCTCACTCCAAATATTATGGCACATCATAGAAAGTATTCCCTGACACCCCACGCATCATAATTTTTGACAGATATATTATCCAACGTATTGCCATCGTGTTTCCTGTGATGCTTATCGAGATCCGTAGTCTGATCGCAGCATCAAATCTTGTTCATCGATATCAAGCTACACCGAAAACACAATGATTATTGAATCAACTCCTTAGCAGTACGAGAAGTGAGTGATGGGATCATACCTACTTCTAGCCCCTATCTCCGAGCACATAAAGAGGTTGCATAACATAAGGGCGTTGGATACACGAGTTGCCAATGAGGCTATCTGCAAGGAAAATGTAGCAGGAGTCTTTCCTCCCTATACTATGACCCCCCAAGTAGTGATTACGTTAAAACATGCAGTCTCCAAGCAATATTGGAACAAATGTCCAATAGAGATATTCTCAGCCTAAATAGTGCGAGCCTACACCGCAAATATCACAGTGATATTGAGTTTCTCGACTTGACATTCCGAGAAGCTACACTAGGCAGGTGGGACGTCTAACAAATCAAACGTGGCTTATTCGAAGACAACATTCGACGTTCTTGAAATGGAGATTAGAGAATGTACTGTACAAGCTCATACACAAAACAAGCAACAGTGAGTTGTGTACTGGTGAATATTACAGGACAAACAAGCAGTTTGAGGACATGAAGATGAAAAGATTTAGATGCCCATGCAAGTGTTGGAATGGGAAAAAGAAAGGCATGAACTCGGAAAGATGCGCAGATGGCTGAGCCGAAACTGAAGTTACATTTGGCTCGTTCACTCAGTGGCAGTAACTTTGCTCTAAGACTACATCCCTCGGTTGGATCCAAACTTCTAAACCTAATTGAGTATTAATTTATTTCTTTATTTGGTCATTCTGAAAAGGTCTCTCTTGATACTTAAAAAGACTAAGAAACTCCGCTCATTCAAACAAAATTCATCAACCTCGACTGACAACTCCATACGCCTGCAGCCACTCACGACCTACCAGGTAAGCACATAACGCCAATTGTTTGTGTTACGCCCATTGACAAGGTCATCTATCACTTCGTTCACGGTATCAAAAGGAACAATCTTACTCTTCCACTCAGCAGACTCATTTCCATAGGTCTTGATCTCATCAGTGGTCATTTGAAGCATCCTCTTCATACGGCGAGTGCCAGTGACGACGGATCCAGCAATTTTCTTCTGAGTGAACTGAATTAAATGAATGAATGTCAATCAGTAGTTGATGTTACATGAATTAGTTGTGATTAAAAACTCAAGAAATAACAATAGATATATGATTGCCACTTACTATCAGAGAATGGTAGGCAAAGTTGAAGCCCATGTCAAAAGCTGGCGGGATCCCAACACGGCAATAGGTCCCATTGAACTTGAGCATTCCCATGAAGGCACCAACATCAGAATTTACAGGAGATGTATCAATGATAATATCAAATTTCCCAGCCAATTCATTCATCGCATCAGCATTGCCAAGACACGCGTAAAACTCGTCGGCGCCAGCTGCAATTGCTTTCGAACGCTTGTCATCAGAACGGCTAAGGGCGGTGACATGACCCCCAAAGGACTTGCTAAATTTGATACCCGCCGTTCCCAATCCACCAATGGAGGCAATAGCAACGCGGGTGCCATTTGTTACATAGTCAACCTTCAATTACGACATAATGTTTGTTTTATTTCTGGTTATACATTCGTGATGATATATATAACTGAAACAACCAAAATATATAATCTAACTCACAACTGGCTCAAACATGGTTCCTGCGATTGTTGTATCGTACCACAGAAAAGTGAATCATGGATAAAAAAATGAGCAACAGATCAGATATTACCAAAAGGCATCATCAATATTCACTTACCGCCCCCACAAAGAAAAGGGCAGGCCACCTCCGATGGAAGCCCATCAGGAAGTTTGATAGCAAACTTCTCTTCGACGCGCATTATCTTGGAGAAGCACCCACCATGTTCGTTGTATGGTTTCTTCCCCCAACATCCAGCGCCAGATCCTATATTCGTGTGAAATATTAAAGTACAGAGTTTGTGATCCACAATAGACAATTGATATAATATTGACACACACATATTATCAATTATGTCACAATATGAAAACACACATATCATGTCATGGATGAATTCGAAAATCCACTCACCCAAATAAGTCCCCTGATACCCCTTCTCGCAAATGTTTTCACGTCCCGCCAAACATGGATCGCAAGACGAGCACGAGTCACGAATCCACGTAATCCCAACGCGGTCGCCAACCTTTAAGTTTTTGACGGAGCTGCCAATGTTGGAGATGATGCCAACGCCTATAGCAGTGATGACGTGTTTTGTCGTTGAATTTCGTTTGTTAAGTATCATGGTTCGAATTGGCGATAAGATGCTGTGCTCATATTAATGTGTATACATACCTTCGTGGCCGAGAGTGAGAGGGTAGTTCGAAATGCCCCAGTCGTTGTTCTGCATATGAATGTCAGTGTGACATAAGCTGTTTGCAACGCGGCAATTCAATTATCATGACAATCGCATCCAGTTGTCAGTTCACACCGCGACAATTACGAGCAAAAGTATGGCAGTATTATTGACAGCGTGCGACTTACCCACAGTGCGTAATGTCCAGCTGCACTTGAGTTGCGGAAAGAGCTGGGAGGGTAATGTCTTCGAGAACAAGTTTGGCACCTTTCTCCTTGCAGACGTAGGCTTGTGTTACGAGGGGCCCTTCTTCGCTCATTGTTTCGTTGGTATTGTTTTGCTGTGGTGTTGTTATTGTTGTTGGTGCTTTGCTCTCCTGGTGCTCAAGATTATGAAATCATTCTGATATCTTTGGCGCTACGATACGAGAATATCACACAATAATACTTCTCGGGGTTCTCATTTTTAACGTGTCGTGGATACCTACCTTTGATATAGATTCCTATCTATGTACGATATACTATCTGTTGTAGAGACCATCTTGTGCGCGAATATGGTGAGTAGTCGCAGTCTGTCAATAAGTTCCATTCCATTGCATTCATAGACAATAAGTTGTCCTATCCTGGATTCTCTCGTTTGGACAATTCTGCGATATCTTGTTCAAACAAATAGATTTGCAATCCGACAGATCTATCTGAGACGAAGAATGCAAATAGACTTGACGAAAAGAACGAAGAGAACAAAACATCAACCCACT
>JAZGVS010000525.1:0-13964 GCA_037356235.1 Bacterosira constricta
GGTTGGTCCCTTGAAGGCCTGATAACACGAGCGACATATGACTCGCAACAACATCTGTGGCTAGATGTTGCCGTAATTGGGCTATTTAGCCCAAAATCCCAAGACATACCACATTTTGGGGACATGTCGGGGACATTTGCAACTAAGCTGGCAGCAGACACAGCAGTGCATACAAGAGTTACCTAGAGTGTGACTCACGCCAATCCATCCATTGACTATAACAGCATCCAAGAGTAAATGATGTCTCTTGCTATTTTGTATATTTTTAGATTATCACAAGTTTGTCTCCTCTCAGATCAGCCCGTTGTAAGGATGGCTTCCAATTCCAATTCCATGATGCAGTAGCAATCACGCTTTCCGTAGGTAGCCGAAACTGAGGTCAAATCGATGCGCTGAAGATGACACATCCTCTCCTGTATACACATAGGGATTTCACCCGCAAGTTGGGGTGGCTAGCTATACCAGCGCCCATGCCAAAGTCATATAACAATGGTCAGTCACCGACTCTGACTCTACCAAGACCAAGCTGTGCGCAGTTTCCTCGTTGGCTATGGTTCTTCTTCGTTCTTCGGCGACTGTTGCCGTATATTATTCATTTACAGTGTTGCAAAAAGAATTTGATCATAGATTCTGTCATGGTGTTGATATAGCGGAAAGTTGCTGGGAATATTGCCATTCAGTTGCATTCCTTCTCTTCTACAACATGGAACATGATACAACATATTATGTAGAAGTATGGTAGGTACAATACATAATATTACTAGCAGCTTTAGCTTGGCTACCTAGCTGTAGGCTGTAGCGCTGCGTTGAGTCTGAAAAATGGCGGGAACCTGCAGTTGGTTCACCCACATCACATGCATGCACAATCACAGGCACAACAACCCGCACAACCACACGCAACCTGACGCAACGCAACAGTTAAAAATTCCTCAACGCATCGCCTCACTCTCACGAGAACCGACCTGGACCGACGTGACGCGACGACATGAACCATAACCCAGAATAACAACAGCCTCCACGAACATACACATAATGAACATTGAACATGATGCTTTGTAGTGGTAGACTGGATTTGGGTCTCGCTCTTCTAAACTAATCGCTTCATAATATTCAAATCCACCAAACAACATAAAATAAAGACATGACGTACTACAACTTCAACACCACAACCGACCTAACAATAGTCGCCTGGCTCGCCCAATACGACCCCACCGAACTCCCCCCCTCCCTCGGCCAAGCCTTCCGCCTCGGCCCCATCCAATCCTCCCTCGGCATCACCCAACCCATCGTCTGGCTCGCTAATTTAAGTTGCAATTTCCAAAAAGCCTATACGACCGTGGAAGATCCTCAAAATATATTGGGTCCAACGCTTGGGGGACGACGCAATTCTGATAATGGGCAGCGGACGTATCCCCGCGAGTTTAGTAAGGGGGAACAACATCGCTTTGATAAGTTGCAGGATGAATATCACAATTTACGATGGCGCAATTTGTTAAATCTCGGCTATGATCCTGCCACAGCCGCGACAATGGTGGGCGCCATCAAGGACGCGGAACAAAATCTATTCAGCCCTCCTCCATTGTTTGCATTAAGTCCACGAATGATTGTGACGGATGAAGTCAAGAGGGAGAGTATGCGGGGGGTATTGATTGATTATTTGGATAGCAAGGCGGAGGAGGCGGAGAGGGAATTGTTGGAGGATTTGGAGAGGGAGAGTTTGTTTTTTGATAATGAGGGTGTTGTGAGTAATACTAATAATGCGAATAAGACGCAGCAGCATCAGCAGGATGGTGGGCAGGGTAAGAAGGGAAAGAATGCTAGGAAGAAGGCGAAGAAGAAGAAGAAGCAACAGGCGGCGAAACAGCAGCTTTTAGTGCAGCAGCCACAACAATCACAATCGCAGTCACAGGAGAATCAAATATCTCAGCCACAGACGATTGATAAAGCACATCAAAAGGCATCGGAGCAAAATCCACTCAATAAGGAACAATTGCAATACCTTCGTGAGCATCAGCAGCATCAACAGCAGAGTAATTACTCGGAAGAAGATCGACAAATTATCGAGGATGCATTACAACGCAATGGTCTGTCATCGTCGGCCGCCACATCGGCTGCCTCTGCTGAAACTATCTACAAGAAGGAAAAGGGTGCAAAAGCGCCAGCAGCACCAGAAGCAACATCAGAAACGAAAGCCAAAAGCAAGAGCACGGAAGATGAACCAGCCGAGACAAAGCAAGAAGAGCAACAAACAGATGCAACACAACTTAAAAAGTATGAAGAAGAAGTTCAAAATTACGCCTATGCATGGTGCTGTGACTATTGCAAAACTGCCACCTTCCCCACCTTTGCCGAGGCAGCGTTGCATGAGGCGAATTGTGATGCTTTTTTGGAACTTCAGAAGAAGATTGAGTTGGAGCAACTTATTGTCAAGTTGGATGATAAGAATGAGGGTAGAGAGGATGACGAGGATGAGAATGATGAGAATGATTATGACGAAGATGAGGAGGGCGATGAGAATTATGGTGATGATGGTGAAGATGATGAAGACTATGATGAGGATGAGGAAATTATTAAAGACGAAGATAAGAAGAAAACACCCGCACAAGGAATCGTCATCCCCGTGGAAGACTATGCACTATTCACACCGGAAGGAGAAAAAAACACGCTCAAGGTGAAGGATATGGTGAATAGTATCAATCTTGAATGGGCTGAGAAGAAAACGACTGAGCAAAATGTGTGTGAGACACGTCAGAAGATGGATGAGGAAGATCCAATAAAAGATGATCCACAGAATGATGATGCTGATGATGCCAAAACTACAGACTCGCCGTCATCGGTAGTAATGGCGGTTGGCCAAACATTGGAAGGTGATGCTGAGAATACTATCAATGGAGAGAAGAACTTGGTCAATGGCGAGAAGAAGAAAAAGAAGGCGAAGGAAAAAAAGAAGAAAACATCTCATGCAATGAATGATACTTCTGCCAATCCTGAATCTATTCAATTGTCATCAGCAGCAGCGGCTGACAAAATATCAAAAAACTCTAGTTCTGCAACTGTTGATGGAAATAATGGAGATGGTAAGGACTCCAATCATGTCTCTCAACCAACAGATGATGAATCCAATCACAATCTGGTCAATGGTTCCGTGAAAAAGAAGGTGGTAACTTGCAAAAATGAGAAGAAGAAGAAAGAAAATCCACCGATAAAAAGTGTCAAGGGCAAAGAACAAGAATCTGGTAACCATCGTGCAGAAGATGGATTTATTACTGCGAATGAGAAAGATATAGCAGCAGCCAAAATACCTTTGCCGCCGCCGCCGCCGCCCCCTCCCCCATATAATCAACTTTATGAAGCGATCGTTAGTCAGGAGAACCCATATAATCAATATTTGGAAACGATCGTTAGTCAGGAGGAGGGAGAATGGACACCTGTTCTTGCACCATCCCACAAGAAGAAAGTATTGGAGGTCAAGGTTGTTACCAAGAATAAAAAGGGGAACAAGCAATCTGCTGCTGCAGAAAATAAAAAGGGCAACAAAGGTGTAGCACCTGCAGATCATGCTACAACGAAAGGTAATGAGAAGTCTGCTTCCAAGGCGAAGATGAACAATAATGACTCAGCCCAAAGTCATGATAAGTCAACTACGATTTCCAAAGCAAAGATGGAAAATAATGCTACTTCAGCCCAAGGTAATGATAAGCCCAAATCTGCTAAGGCGAAGAACAAACAAAAGAAAACTACTGCAAAAAAGAAGAAGCAAGGTGGCAACCAAGTTGTTATTCAAGAAGTTGATTTAGGTAATGGCATTCAAAATGAGAATGTATTGACGAGCAGTGAGGACGCATTGACGAGGAACGAGAACAAGCCCACTATTTTTGCACGTTCATCATCTTCATCTTCGACCAATGCACCGTCAGATATTCATATTGCATCATTATCAGATGGCGACCTCGCACAACTAATGAAACCTTTGGCAATCGATTATCACGATCGGGTGAATGACACCGCTCTCCCACAACTTAATAATAATGCCGGTCAATCTTCCATCCTGCCGCCGCCTGCACTTGCGCACGAGTCGAACCAGTCATTGCAGGCACTGATGCCTTCAATTTTGCCTCTAAGTTTGCCAGTCATCCCAGCAAACACCACAATAACCAAGCCAATCGGGCCAGACACATCCTCCCGCCTCTCATCACTTACATCCGAAAATGAAATCTTGAACGCCCAAAACAATTTCCTCATCCAACAAAATAAACTCCTTCGTGCTGAAAATGAAGCATTGCAGAACAAACTTGCCACTGACAAACAGCAGGCTGTCGAGGCCGTGCAACGCGTCCAGCTTAAGGCGTACATTGCCGAAACGGCCAGAGATGCTGCCGAGGAACGTGCGGCGTGGTTGGAAAAGCTGTTGGTCAAGGTCAATGCCACGACGGACATGGCGGCTGAGATGGTGGTGCGGCAAGAGGTTCAGGAGGCTGTTATGGCAGGATCTTCTGCTGCTGTAGCGTATACACCGTCGTCGTCTTCATCGTTGTCGACACAACAGCATGCTAATAATAATGCAAGGCGGCAAGTATTGCCTCCACTGCCACCTCATCAGGCTATGCGTCCGCCGCTGCAGGCCATGCCACGGGGGCATCACTTCCAACATCAGCCTCCACAGCCACCGCCACCGCCACCACCACAACAGCAGCATCAGTCTCCGGCCGCATCGCCATCAATATCCGATAGACCGATGCTATCCAATAATGGAATGCATCCTCCACACAATGATTTGTCATTGGGCCACCGTCCACCATCGCAATCTATGAGTTACAGCAACCAAAATAACCATCACCAGGGCAGTGACAATAACGACAATCAATTCCCTACTTCTGCTCAAGGATTATCAAGTAATGACTTTTTAGAACCACCCTGGATGATTGGGGGGAGCGAGAGTCCTTTATTGGGTGCCGCCGGCGGTGCTAGTCATGAAAGTGTCCTTTCGCGTCTGAGGCGAGGCGATCATGCTTCTTGAATAATAAGGATGGAGTTATTTCAAGAAACACCTCTTTTAAGAAGTTCATATTGTACTTATCACACGCCATACATTTCATTCTCCCAAATCACACATCATCATTATTCACAGCTCATCGTGCAAATGTTCCCCATAATGATCTTTTTTTTGAACCATGAATTCTGTAAATGGACTCTCTGCCATCATGTGCTGGTCTCTGTAACCCGGGAGATCTCCATTGATCAAATCCATACTGCAATGACAAAGTTATGTGTTGACAATGGAAAACTTTGAGGTAGCTTGTTGTGGCGATAGATGGGGCCCAAAGAATAAACATCATGACAAAATCATAGGTATAGTGTGCTCACCTGCTCTTGAGACGCTCTCCGCGCTCGAATCCAATAATGACAGAAGGAATTGTCAATTGTTCCCAAAGGTCCAAATCGACACTCAGTGCCACCTGTAACGCAGTCTTTTTCTCGTGATTATTTGGAGAGTCCACGATGATGACAGCAACAGCACCAGAATGTTGAGCAGTGTACATCTGTTCTGGTATTGACACTCCGTCTCCTCGATCGAATAGAACTACATTTTCGTGTACTTCGTTCTCATTCAGTAAACCATCGTAAGAGCCTTGATTAGGCAATGCGTAAACTAGCGGGGCGGTGACGCTCCAGTGATCATCATCTTGGTCGGTGGTATGCAGTGCGATACCTTCCGTGTGAGAACCGTCCAATGAAATGTCCTTTGTATGGAATCTTCTATGTTTGACGTCATGCTCATTTTGGCGATCGGCAATTGTAATTGTGGCTCCACCTACGCTTTTGAGTAGGAGCTGCAATATGCAGGCTAGCAGAAGTGACGCCATGTTCTCAGGTAGATTGCCTGGCAGACGATTTAACAATTGATATAGCGAGGCAATTTAACAATTAAAGATAGCGTTGGGTTGCTCTAAACAAAGTCCAAAATGGAAGTTATGTAGGCTGCTAGTATTGAACTATCTATTCACAACGTTTTTTCTAGCCGAGTTTCTGATCAAAGAAGTTATTGCGTAAACTGAGAAGTCGGGTCAGAAAGGCGAAGAGGTCAGAGGTAGGGTGGAAGAGTTTTGTTAGGTAGAGGGCAGAAGATTTCAAATTGAAATTTGTTGAGCGCTCGGTATTTGAAATTGAATGGAGCTAATGATGGCCCCAGAAATAGCTCAGATCACGCAACTCATTCGTTCTACGACGGCCTCCAACGATGAGAGCAGCGATTCATCCGGGTAACACAGACAGCGAGAAACAATGCGATCTTCATCCAAGCTCATCACCCAATGAATTGGTAGAAAAGTCGCTTGGCATCTTCTCCATCACTTCACCCTTGCGACAACGGATTATCAGCATCATTTCGCCATCGTCGTACTTTGACAGTTTCATATTGGCAGCCATCTTCCTGAACTCGATTTTGATTGCCTGCGTAGATTACCAATTCATAGATAACAACTATCAGCCTAGCGCTGAATTGTCAATAAGGAATAACATTATCGAGAAGTGCGAGATAATATTTACAGCCATATTTGCTACTGAGTGCTTCCTGAAAGTTATAGCGTATGGATTCTATAAAGGCAAACATACATATCTTAGAGATGGGTGGAATGCGCTTGACTTTGTGATTGTCGTCGTCAGGTGAGACTGAGGTTTATGGTAGGCGAGGACTCATTTGTGCTAATTTCTCTTTCTGACGTCTTCAGTCTTTCATCCAAACAGCATCCTTGGATTGGTCCCCGGTGTGCCAAACTTGTCTGTGCTACGCAGCTTTCGTGTGCTACGACCCCTGCGATCCGTTTCAAAGTTACCTAGCCTGCGAAAGATTGCCAGTGCATTCATTGAGTCCATATGTGATCTTGCCAACGTCATGGTGCTTTTACTATTCATACTAGTATGCTTCACGCTCTTCGGTGTCACATTCTGGCGTGGTCTCTTTCACATGAGGTGCCGGCTGACTCCGTTTCCAGTGAAGATGCCCGTTGATTGTAGAAATGCCACAGACAGTTGCTGGGATCAGTTCCTTTTGGATACAGTGTCCGATCCAGACTCCCACAGGTGTTTACCCTACCCAAATAATGATGTGGAATCGTGGACCCAATCAACATCACCATGGTTTTTATCAGGCCCACAAGATTGTGTTTGGCCAATTGATAAAATAGACTTTAGGGTTTGCAGTGCTATCACAGGTCCTGGCTCTTACACTTGCTCCAGACCAGTCACCTTCATGGACAAGAACGTTTCCCGGACATGTGGAAGGTAAGTTGGCAGGTATGATATTTGAATAATGCCCAGCCAGTACTTCATCTCTCTAATATTTGCTGTGAATCTTGTAATTTCACAGCAACTACGACCCATTTGGAAATCCTCGGTTCAACGATTCCCTCGAACCATTCGGTTTTCCTCGCATGCAGGATAGTGCGTTCAATGAGGCGTTCAATTGGGGCTTCACACACTATGACAATTTCATCTTTGCCTTCATAACTACCTTTCAAGTCGTTACTCTCGAAGGGTGGACAGATATCATGGCACGGGTAAGAATAAAGAATCTTTATATCCATGGAATGTTGAGCTCGTACGTAGCTACATTATCTTTAATACACGCAACATTGATCACACAGGTTATTGATGCATGGTCGACAGGTCCAGCCATAATAACGTTTGTTTTGTTGATAGTCCTGGGTGGTATCATCACGCTCAATATTGTACTGGCAGTGATCAGTGGTTCATTGGATAAGATTGAACATGAAATGGCAGAGGAAGAAGCAGAATCTGCCGCAAGCGATACCACAAAGAATAATATTCCTAGAGAATCAGCCTTTCGGCGCAAGACAATGGAGATTGTGGAGATTGTGGAGAAACATATTCCTAGAAATTCAACCTTCCGGCGCAAGACACAGGAGATTGTGGAGAGCTGGTTGTATACACGCTTCATTCTAGCCACCATCATCTTCAACACAATACTCCTTAGCTGCGATCACTATGGAATATCCCCTTGGTTTCAGATGGCTTTGGATACTGGAAATTTCATTACTACCACGGTATTTTTCATTGATATGATGATGAGCAACATTGTCTACGGAGTATGTGCATATTGGGGCACTTCGGCAACGTGTTTTGATGGCATAATAGCCGTGTCATCTGTGTTGGAACTTATTCTGGCTCGTATAGCGGGAAGTGGCAGTAGCGGAAAAAGTGTCATGTCAGTCTTTAGATCCTTTCGCCTTGTCCGGCTATTTAAGATGGTAAAGCAGTGGAAATCATTGCATTCACTTCTGAATACAATGGTTCGAGCAGCTTCCGACGTGCGAAGTTTTGGCGTACTCCTATCTCTTTTCGTATTTATTTACGCCCTTGTTGGAATGCAACTATTCAGCAACCGACTTCACTTCGATCCAGAGACTGGGGCACACATTGAGATATCAGATCCAAAGTATGTCAGTGGAGATGTCCCCCGTTCCAACTTCGATGATTTTCTCTGGTCAATGACAACTGTCTTTCAGATCCTTTCTGGCGAGAATTGGAATGCAGTGATGTACGACTGCTGGAAGGCGACCCCGTTTTCCCCGGTGTATTTCATATCACTTATGGTGTTCGGGGTATTCTGTGCTCTTAATTTGTTCCTTGCCATACTGCTTCTTCCATTTGACGGTAGTGAGATAATGACCAATCGAATATACCCTGAAGGAGAGCCTCCTCTGCCTCTGAGTAAGGAAAAGAGTCCCTGGCCAATACGACTAAATACCCCGCGCTGGATAAAACTTAAGTTGACCCCTCACAGGGATACTCCTCGCACTGGGATCGAAATCTCACAGGGATACAGTTCCTCGAGATATGAATATATTCGCCAGAAGTGTGATTTGATCAGAAGATTATGTGAGAGCTTTGTGGCAGATAAAAAGTTTGATTTGTGCTTGACAGTTGTCATTATCATGAGCAGTATTACTCTTGCGTTGGAAGCACAGTTGAAGTTGGATTGAACTATCAATGTAGTATTAATCAGAAAGTAGTATTTATCACTAATTTACTATGTATTGGCTACTCGTAGTATTCCACGATATAGTCTTCTCTTGTGATGAGGTTGCCGTTTTTGTCTAGTGGAAATACCCAATATTGACTAGGATTCTTCGGCACTGTCAAGATGAAAAGAATCTGCATTATCTGCATTGACTGCCTTGACGACTTGTCTTGTATCAAAACTAGCGACATTGGTAGAGTCGCGTAATGGTGACATGGAACGAGGATCATAGTCAGACTCGGAGTCGGAGTTAGATTTGGAGCTAGACGAGGCGATGTTAGAGGAATGTTCAAACTTCGCTTGTCTAATAATGTGATAAGACCTATCCTTGCGTCGCTTGTTGCCCTTTGCGTGCAAATCAGTACCGACGGCACGCTTCTGAGACCCTGAAGAGGAACATTTCATAGTACTTGTACTGCATAATAACTTCAAAAACACGTACCTTTTCCTCTTGCAGCCAAAGGTGGTGCAGCGTAGAAAGCCGGATTCTCAAATTTTGAATTTGAAAAGTTCATAAAATGCGGGGCCAGACCGTGCCGCCGTCGGTATCGTACTGACTTGCACGCAAAGGACAACAAGCGAAGCTTGAATATTCCCGCCCCAGCGATGATTGTCAGAGTAACACAAACTCTTACAAGCGAAGCTTGAACATTCCTCTACCATTGCCTCGTCTGGCTCTGAATCTGACGCTAGTTTTGATACAAGGAGGTCCTTGCTTTGCTTTAATCCTCTTCGAAATCCAAAATCCAAAATCCAAAATGGAAGTTACGCTGCTAGTATTGAACTATCTATTCACAGCGGTTTTTCTATCCGAGTTTCTGATCAAAGTTATTGCTCACGGCCCAAAACGATACTTTCAAGATCGTTGGAATCTCCTGGATTTCACAGTTGTTTGTGGTTCTATTCTAGAGCTATCGAATGTGAAGGGAGGAAAAGCGTTAAAAGTGTTGAGAGCATTTCGAGTGCTCCGGCCGCTCAAAATGATTAACCGTTTTCCAGAAGTCAAAGTTGTTGTAGATGCGTTGCTTCTATCTTTGCCATCCGTCATTGACGTAGGTAAGTGTTTTTCTTAATTGCATGATTTGTTTTGCTCACATGAAAATAGTAACATTTCAGTTCCCCTCTCCTCTATGCTATGCCCTAAAGGCGTTGTGTCCTTCCTGTTCTTCTTGGTGTTTTCCGTTTTTGGAGTCACATTCCTGAAAGGAACTTTTTACAAGTGCCTAGGATCATCACTCACTCCTAACGCACTGAATCTAATAACGTATCCAAGACTATTTGAAGAGCTGACTGACACTGAATTCTTGTTGCTTGATGTTGGTTCAGCAAACTGTGGCGCTAGCACTTGGGACGCTGGAAAACTTCCAACGTCAAGAGAATTATGTGACTGTCTGAATGGTGAATGGGTACAATCAATACCACAAAATTTCAATAATGTGTTGAGAGGATTTGCACTATTGTTTGAGATATCAACAACAGAAAGGTACTTGAAACACACCCGGTAAATTTGCCATCGAGATGTGTTGCCAATCAATCTAACAACTGTCCTTCCGTTATGGTTGTCCTCTTTAGTTGGGTTGATGTCATGTATGCAGCAATAGATCAGCGCGGCATAGATATGCAGCCAGTTAGGGACAACAATAGGCTTTGGGCTTTATTCTTCATTGTATTTCTAATCTTGGGTGCATTTTTCATACTTGAGCTCTTTGTCGGTAAGTGTTTTTCTGTTTTGCATGATTTGTTTTGCTCACATGAAAAATAGTAACATTTCAGTTCCCCTCTCTTCTATGCTATGCCCTAAAGGTGTCATCATTGAAAATTTCTCACGCCTTCGTGAAATCAAAGGCCAGGGACTGATGACGGAAGCTCAACGGCAGTGGGCCTCCACCCAGCAATTTGTGATGAAAATTAGACCTGAAGTCTTACTTCACCGTCCAGAGGGAAAGCTCCGTGCCCTTTGCTATGATTTTATCATGCCAGTTTGGAATCCTTGGTTCGACCGATTCATCGTTGCAATCATCATTGCCAATACGATCACTCTCGCAACGGTATCCTTTGGTCAATCTTCATGGAAGTCTATGGTTTTGGGGGTTCTAAACTTGATATTTTCCTCCATTTTTATCATCGAAGCATCATTGAAAGTAATTGCACTTGGCAAGGGTTACTTTCGAAGCAGGTGGAATCTATTAGACTTTACGGTTGTTTGTGGTTTGATTGTTGGCTTCGTTCTGAAAATATGTATCAGCGACCAACGCCTCGCATCATCAATATCATCTCTGGTTAGCTTGATTCGCATGGGGCGTCTCATCAGGCTGGTCAGACTTGTCAGGCAGCTACGGGCGCCATTCAATACAATGTTGTCAGTCTTGCCAGGCATGGTAAACATTGGTGCTCTCCTTCTCTTGCTTTTCTTCGTATATTCAATCGCAGGAGTGCAGCTGTATGGCATAATCAAATTTCAAGGCGAGTTGAACGAGCAAGCAAACTTTCGGTCCATCGGCAGTGCAATGCTTCTTCTCTTGCGATTTTCAACAGGGGAGAATTGGAACGGCTTCATGCATGGATTGTTGGAAGAACGGGAAATGTGTGATTCCAACCCAACGTACGACACAGCATCTCCATGGTGCCTTTGCGAAGAAGACTACCCTAATTGCTCCGAGGTCAATGGGTGCAGCGCAGGAACATCGGCCTTTGTCTACTTCTACAGCTTTACAATGATTGTGTCATTTGTAATCTTGAACATGTTTGTGGCAGTCATCCTTCAGGCGTTTGAGGCAAGCAGCGAAGGCGAAATTTTGGATCCTGCAGATTTGGAGCACTTTGTGAGCGTCTGGTCTGAATTTGATCCCCACGCGACTTGGTTTTTGCCGGCCGCCCAACTCGCGACCTTCTTCTCGCGGTTAAGACCCCCGCTTGGCAGCGGCACAGTCAATCACGAGAAAGGGGAGCTGTACACGATAGATCCTTGCCTCTTAGAAATTTCCGTCAACGATAAGAAGCAGGTAAATATAGTTAACGTTGCAACGCTCCTTGCAAAGAGACTAGCGAAACAGAAGCAAGGCGATTCTTTTTCAGAGCTTAGTGATGATCATCCAATAAAGAGTCGTATTTTCAAGAAGGCGATGTTGGAGGGTGCCACAACTACGTTAGGCGATGTGTACACGAAAGAAGCTGGGGCTCTCAGGGTCATACTGAGAGCAGTTGTTCGATTCAAGAAGCGGAAGTTGTTGGCCAAGCAAACCAAAAATGGTTTAGCACATGCGTCGCCGTAGTGGAGTCTTGGGATGATTGCAATTGTCATAAACTAGGAAACCAAGTTCAAGTAGGAAAGAAACATATTTTACATCGGGCCCAAGTATTGATTATATATGCCTAGATTTACCATATAACTACTTATCTTCACGCTCGGAGGCCACCGGTCAGGCCTGTAAAAGGAAGCCCAAAGAAGAGCCCTCTGGCGACGATGATGACCCTGCCAGAATAAATACCACTCATCCGCGGAAGCCGCCGATATGAAACAAAAGGTATAATTCCATCAAATGGTTCCGTTTCTACAAGAAGAGCCCACACTTCAGTGTGAGACAATGATCCGTGTCTCTGATGATGGCTTATGAAGAGTCGAAACCCCGAATCGAAAGCAACCTAACCCTAAGTTCCTTGTAGTTATTCAGCAAATTCCGTAGCATATCACCCTACCAACCTGGTAGTCATACACATCTGATTAATAACAAATACCATCCAATGCATTGCATCTTTAGTCTTGAGACAACGACACAACATTTTTGACTCAGGTCCAAGAAAAAGGAGGATTTGTTTGGAGTTGCAATTTTCTATTTGAATCTGCAGCGTTGGTTTCTGAGTCGCTGCAGCGAAAAAGACCTCTCCCTGTTTGGTTGTCCTTTTGCATAGGATAGAGTGCCCCCAAAGGACCAAATTGGTCGTCTCGCTCTCCTATCGTATAAAAGTCAACGCCGACAGGAGTGCTAAAAGTAAGGAAACACATATCCAATGATGAGGGTAGTAAATAGAGAAACAAAGTGGTACGAAAACACTGATGTGCCAAAACGCACCTCCCAGTGGTTGGATCGGAAACAATATATGTATTGATCGAATACAATTTTGACCAAAATGCTAAAATGTATCAGGGCCAATAATCAATGGAAGAAATCCTTGTTTAGTAACACGACAAAAGGGCTCCACCGGTATAAAAGAAGCGCATAACGAGTGCTCACCATGATATTCAAAAGCACCCCAAATTTCGTCCTCAACAGTTTTATTTCCCTTCGGCTCCCAGGCGCCAAACCAACGATCGCCAGAATATATTAGGATAGGAGGACTTCCTTCAAGGGCGGCTGTGGTATCCCAATCAGGCCTGCCCTCAACATATGTATATACTGGTCGACTGTATTCCTCAAACAGCTCATCCCCAGACCAGTAATTTTCTGACCACGATCTCAAATATGAAACAGACCATGTGTCGTTGAAAGATTCTGTCGCAAGACGATTTAAACAATACAATACAAAGAGAATGAGAAAATCGGGCATTGGTGAATCACTAGACTTCTTTTACGCACCACCTATGATCGTTTCGCAAGCATCTCTGAGTCTGACTTCACAATGGGTTCCTAAATATCGGGCCTGGAATGCCATCAGTGCAGAGGATTCAAAGGTGAAACAATTATAAGCCAATATTTGGCATATTTGCAAAAAAACGTCTCACAATAAATAACTCACTCCATCCTCGTGGTTGCAGTTGCATTTGCCGTCTCTACACTGACCATTCAAATTGCAATCACTTTCGTCGTTACACAAGTTGGTAGCGATCAAAACTTCAGCTTTGCCAATCACTCCTATCCACACTTTCCAAGTCATACTATTCTTTTGAACATTCAATAGATCAAACTCAGTCGTTTCGGCGGAGCGA
>JAZGVS010000526.1:0-13948 GCA_037356235.1 Bacterosira constricta
TAAAAATAAAAAGTTATTATTTCGATCATGATCAGAATTTATAATCGCTCTGAGACACCGGGCGTCTGGCATGCGATTAACCCCATCTTATCTTATTAACCCCTGGCTCTACGCCTACCTGCCTACGCCGGCTATTGTATTGTAGCGGCTCTAGCGCTATGGTACTATTGTACTCAGTCATTCGTACGTGCGTACCTACCTACAATATTGTAGATAGTGGTGTGATGTGGTCGTGTTGGCAGTATTGGCTGGATGTGCCATTGTGTAGATCCACAACAACTCTCCACAACAACTCTCCACAACTCACAACTCAACACAACGGGTGCGTGCGCTGCTATTCAGTAAATAGCCCTCTAGAGGCCGGCTATTGTATTGTAGCGGCTAGCGCTATGGTACTATTGTACTCAGTCATTCGTGCGTACCTACAATATTGTAGTGGTGTGATGTGGTCGTGTTGGCAGTATTGTATTGGCTGGATGTGCCATTGTGCCATCTTATTTTTTATTGTCGTCACCTTTGGTCACATCAGCAGATATTTTTTCGTGAGAGCTCTTTTCTATTTCTATAGAAAAAATCCCGCGGTGGTTGCCGGTGGCTAGAATTTTAGTTGAGGTTGAGGGGATTGGAAGTCTGCTTGATATTGAGGGGGTGCTCATGTTAAATTATTCGGAATGAGTTGGGCATCGTCACAATCACAACAACAACACACTGAGAACATGCCAAAATAATAGAGAGGGTCTCTTAAGCAGCGCGCGGCGTCATTCAAAAAGGTTCAAAAATTAGCAGCAATAAAATGCGTCTGTCCGAAATTGAGGAGAACGACGACACTGGCGACAGTGGTTCATTGTCACACCATGATGTGCCATTGGACCAGGTAGAGGATGATGACGGTTCCCAACAACAACAACAATCGCAACAGCATCAACGACAAAAAAGACATTCGGTGGGGTCAACCTCATCCTCCAACGACGTCGCCCCAACAGCACCATTACAAGGAAATCAAAAAAGAGGAAAACGACCATCAGTTTCCTTCGTCCTCCCCAATCGCTTCTCATTCCGATCCAGTGTATCTTCTTCCGGTTCCGGGGCGGATAGCAGTTTGCGTTCGTCGACGAATATCTGGGGGAGATCATCCATAACATCCTGGGGGAGATCATCCATAACATCCGATGTTTGTAGCGATGTTGAGATGGGAGATGGATCCGATCAATTGACAGCGACAGCGGGAACTTCACCAATATCAACAAAACGCCATTCCATCTTTCGAAGGGGTCTATCATCATCAATAACACGAAAATCCAATAATGATGATCCACCATTATCATCTGCCATGAATTCAGACAACAATTCAATTCACGGCGAATCGGTATCGAGTAATCATAACAACAATCATCACAACGATGGCTTTGGAAGCACTGCGAATACAGAACGTGCTGCGAACCACATCTCACCTCATAATCCACTAACGCGCCATAAATCATCGTCGTCGATATCGCGGAGTACTTTCCGGCTGCCTCTGCCCTTTGCTAGTCCATCCATGTCCAATTCACACGATGACGAGGATGAATTAGACCTTAGAAACAATAGCAATCGAACTAGTCCTCATCACAATAACGGAAGGGGAAGCACCCTCCACATGCGCAACAGACTAACCGCCAACCGACGCTACGCCGTAGGAGACCACGTACTAATATCCAACAACGAAAGCGACACACCCTACAACCTCGTCAATCGCTACGGCTTCCCCGAATGGGGCCTCGGAATAACCTCCTCGGAAGAACGACGGGGACCCTACATTTATTTATTGGCAACGGTCACCTCCGTCCATTTTGGCGAGGATGCTCAGTATTATACCGTGAGGAGGGAGGATACTCTCCTAGATCAACGGGCGGATGCTCAGTATATGGAGCCGATTACGAATAGTAAGGGGATTGAAGCGGCGAGGCTGGCGGCTACCCGAAAAAAGGAAGGGAGTGACGTCGATGGGAGAGGAGCGTACTATTCCGGAAGGGGGAGCGCCTACACGAGAAGAGGGACGGAAGGTCTCTTTCAATGGCTATTGCGACCGTGCGTTACTGCGGTTTCGAACTTTTCACAGTCTCTTCTCAAGGGAACGAAGAGTAGGATACGGAAGGGAAAGTTAAGGACGGATGCGTGTTTGAATGGGCATCGACCGTATGGGATTTCGTTTCGGTTTACGGGGGTGAATTTCTTTGTTTTGTGCAGTATTTGGTATTTGTATATAGATCAATTGAGGTTGGCGTTCATGCCGCATTCTGCGGATTATGGATGTGCTATTGTGTCTGCGTGAGTGTATATATTATGTTATCCTAATTTTCACGTGTGCTCTTTCATTATCAACAAACAAGCTAACATGTGATATTGCTCATCATTTCAATTCAGCATTGTCTGGTTGGTATTATTCCTAGAATTGTTAATGGAAGTATTCATACGACCCAGCGGGTACCGCGCACTCATCCGCTCCGAGAAAGCCTACCTCCCAGCCACAGTCCGATACATCAACACCTTTCATTTAATTTCTGAAATGATATCCTTAATTTTCTTCATACCGGAATTCATGTGCCTATTCAGGGATGGAAGTTGTGGCGATCGGTTTTCATTTTCATTGGCCAACGCTTGTTTAATGTCGCTGTATGGGCCGGATCGTCTGCAGGCCTTTTACGGGACGGCCTTTATATGTATAATGCGCCTTCGGATATTTGGATTGGTTCGGCATTGGACAAAAATGTGGATATGCAATACTTTTGTTCGGGTGAGGGGAAAGAATGGGGAGTGGCGAGTTCAACGGGGGAAGGGGCTCTTTGTCCCGCAGGGTCACAGGGAAGGTAGAGGGCAGGAATATGACGTGATTCCCATGGAAGAGCCATCGTTAGCGTTATCAAAGACAAAAAAGTTCGATGGGTCACTAACATCAGTGGCTTGCATTGAAGAAAAGAAGAATGATTACACGGATGACTACCATTTGACAAATGCATCGAAGATTGGGACTGCCCTCTTTACAACCAATGCAAAGCGCGGTCTTATTTTCATGTAAGTATTTTTATCACGAAATGTGCTCTAGTTTATTTCACCCCTCCATGGATAACTAAATCCTCTGCCCCCGTCGCTCTTCGTTCTAGCTTCATTATTGGATTAGCTCCTCTGATACCAGTTGTGTTGAGACACTATGGTGGCACAAATCAACAACTTGAGAATTCTGTTGAGTTATTGCAGGCGAACAATCTCGCATTGAATAACACAAATGACGAGACATGTGATCAGCTGCAAAATACAATATATGGCTGGGTCAGAAGCAATGGTGTCGAAACTGCGATCGATGGTCAGAAAAAGTTGCATATCTTATCGCTTGAATTCGAGCCAGTACGATGTCCTTTTCAAAACAGAACTGAACCATGGGGGACTGCTGGGGCGCTCCCTTCACTAATTTGCGGAAACAGCAATAGTACCACACGAGAGCGTTGCAAAGAACTCATAGGGGTAGAGAGCTGCACTGAATTGTGTCATGGATGGATGGGCAATGAGGAAGACTCACTTGCTATTCTAGAAAATGTCTATGGAGTTCGTCCGAGTGTGACTGTTAACGTGACGCAAGAGGAAGTTGGA
This sequence comes from Bacterosira constricta, assembly GCA_037356235.1. Classification (NCBI taxonomy): domain Eukaryota; phylum Bacillariophyta; class Thalassiosirophyceae; order Thalassiosirales; family Thalassiosiraceae; genus Bacterosira; species Bacterosira constricta. The sequence goes on from JAZGVS010000526.1 coordinate 3,625, forward strand.
ATTTATACACGCCCAAGTGGAGAACAAGTATCGGCCAACTTTTTTGTCAGTGTTACATACAACGAGACTATATCTGTGAGGAGAACGTGAGTCACATTGTTTTGTCTCACATCATATTATGTACCGAAACCGCCTCACTTCCTTACTGACACATATTTCCTTGATCTAGAATCATATTATTGTTCGCTTTACAATTAGGAATGACACTATTTGTCCTTCTTGGCCTTTCAGTTTTGAGATATGATGCTACAAAGCTAGTGCTTGGTCCTTTAAGACGCATGCTAAAAATTGTTGCATTTTGTGAGTGCATCAAAAGTGAAACATTTATCTGTTCTCACAACATCTTGAATTAAATAGATCTCATCATTTTTCTTGTTCGAATTCATTTGCTTTTCAGATGCAAAAAATCCACTTTCTCCACCACCACAAAGAGAAGGGGAAGGAGAGGATACCTTGAGAAATTCATTTCACCAGCAGAATGAGGCATACTACGACTCTGATGACGAGACATCTGACAAGCAACTTGGAACATTTGAGACAGAACAACTGATAACCGCCGTGACAAAAATTACTGATCTTCTTCGGAAATGCTGGGGTGTTGCCGGCGCTGGAATTATTTCATCCAATCTTGCGAGGCAAGAAGGTGGCCTGACAACCTACTTCAACCCCACCGTTCCTGGGAAAGCCGTGTATGCTCTATTTGCGTTTGTTGTTATTGACAAATTCCAGAGCCACCTCCATGCTCTGAAAGGCGATATTATGATTCTTATTAATGATATTGCAGCTGTTTTGCATGAAGAGGTATATCGATGGGGTTACGAAGATAGCGGACAATGCAATAAAAATCTTGGCAGCGCGTTTCTCATGGTATACAGAATAGGTGCTGTGAATGATGTCGTGGAAAAGAGGGAGAGAGCGGAAGCTGTTATATTTTCAGGGAAGAATACAGCAAAATCTCGAATAAGGAAAAGTCGTCGCTCTGGTTTATCTCATGTTAGACTTTCCTCCCAAGGAGGAGGTGGGAGAGCACAGTTTGGGCGCAATAGATTTTCTAGGAGTCATGTGGACAATTTGGACTTGTCATCCCTTCCTGGTATGCGAACTTTTACAGACAGGGCACTTTTAGGACTTCTCAAAACCTTTGCTGGGATCCACCGTGACAAGACAATCTTGAATTGGAATAACGATTTTCGTCTCGGCGCTGGCGTTGGTGCAGTATCGATCAACCTAAATTTCGGAATGGACGCTGGATGGGCTGTGGAAGGTGCGGTTGGTAGCTCGTACAAAATTGACGCAACCTACCTCTCCCCCCATGTCAATATGGCTTCTAGAATGATGAGTGCAACAAAACAGTATGGAGTGGTAAGTTGAAGAAGTTTTTGAGTATAATGATGTTCATGCATCGTTTCAATCATACTGTCATGTCTCACATACATATTCTACTCTGCTTGTTTATAGTACTTTCTATTGAGTCAAGCTGTCCAAAAACTTCTATCAGAGAAAGCCCAGGACAAACTCCGACACATCGACACAGTAACAGTGAAGGGCAGCAGTATACAGCAAAAGATTTTCACTTACGATGCGAAAGTACGCAACGATTTTTTCCTCTACAGCAAAACTGAGAGCCAAGCGGACATGGACTCTGACAGATATTCACCGGCGATATGGAATACAGATCAAGATCTCGTAGCAATGCGCAATCACATATGTGATGAGTTTATGGAAGTTTTCAACCGCGGTAGGGATGAGTATCTTGCAGGGAATTGGCCAGCAGCAATCAAATATCTCAAATCAGCTGATAAGATCATGTTTGAACGTGAGGTAGATGAGGGATACTCCAACAAAAGTTATCTGAGCAACTTTAACGATGATACTGATGAAAATGAAGAAAGGCTATCCATGGGTGATGGTCCTTGTCAGAGGCTCATTACATACATGGAGGAAATGGGCGGAGAGGCTCCAGATGATTGGCAGGGATACAGGCCATTAACAAGTAAATAATGATACATGGGGGGAGAAACTGCGAGGGCCACACCGGGCCACATCCATAAAAATTGCATTCTAAACAATTCTAATACTTTCAAATCTGAAAGAGTGTCATATCCAATGTGAATCATTTGATTTGCGCTACTCCCAATACATAGGTATCTGCCACAATGATAGTTCTCAAATAATGTTGCCTCCTACCCAATACACATTAATAATATCATCAGCTGCATACAATTGGAGAGGATGCAGGCCATTAACGAGCAAATAATGATAGGTAGAGAAGTTGCGAGGGCCGCATCCATACATTGCATTCTAATCCGTTCTAATTATGAATTATTTCATTTGCACTATTATGATATGATGTGTCTAGGCAACTAGCAACTATCTACCTTGAGGCAACTCTGTATCCACCACGATGAGCAGTTCCCCAATTTTGCCTCCTACCAAAACCCCCTAATTATCATCAGCTGCATCTTCATTCACTGGCTTCTCTGCTCCATATTCCCAATCCTGACGACATGTTGGACAAGTTGGAGTGCTATATTCCACAAACAAAGATACACACTCGCAAATTGAGCAAAATAAGAAAACCAACCAGCGCATACAAATAAGTATTGTTTTTGCCCAGTTGAAACTTACCTATTCGCATTGCTATTATTTTGACTTGATAGCCATGTTGAAACACACTGCAAATGAAATGCATGGCCGCATTTTCCCCACTGTTATGCATACACAACGAACAATTATAATGATTAGCTATGGCATGCAAAACATCAAATACAACAAATGAAACAACACCCGCCAAAACTCACCACTACGGGACATTCATCCCCCGGAAACTTGACACCCGGCGCAACCCCCTCAAATGCAGATTGACACACAATACACACGTCGTCCTCGTCGTCACCAACGCCCCACGTCCACTTGGCTACGCCGTGCCATCTTTTTATTTTTATTTTGAGCTTGGTTTTTGTGGTATTGTTGGCGTTGTTATTGTTGCTCGGAGGCGGAGGTTGCGCTGTTGATTTGGTACTGTCCATCGTGATTATGGCCGGGGCTGTTGTTGTTTCTGCTGTTTTCTTCTCTTCCACACTTTCCCTTTTGTCTCTTTTCGTGGCATTCAGTTCATCATTGTCATTTTTGACGATGAAGTGAAAGTGGAAGATGGAAGAGTGAAAGTGAAAACAGCGAACAGCGAGAAGACAGAAGACAGATAGAGGGACGGAAGCCCATGGACGTGTCCAAGGCCCACGTCCACCATCCCCCCAGCCCATGGCACCGAACTGCCGAACAAAAATGGCGCCAACGATCGATCCACAAGATCCTACCAGCGTCGGAATCATTTCCATAGATGGCGGCAGCGAACCATCAAACTTCCGACAAAAGTGCGGCCGAGATCGCACGAAGATGTCACATCATCACCATCACACACAACAACATCACAACAGCGTGTATTGTACCGTACCTCTAGAGCAACACGGAGCGTAGACCACAAACCTCCAGAAAAATCAAAGAAGCCACCTTCACTGCTGACTGCACGCCACGCCATCAACCAACCTATTCCTATTCCGATCCATCACCTCGCTTGACCTCACACATAATCACTCAACAGGTGCACCTACACCTCTAATCAAAAGCGACAACCATGCTTTCCATCTCGGCGGCCCGTCGTCTCTCCGCCGGGGCCCGCGCCTCCCGCTCCCTCCCATCAACAGCATCCCGCTCCACCACCCGCGTCGGCGGATCCTCCATCCCCCGCACCACCATCGGCGGCACCATCACCTCCCCCGCCATCCGCTCCCAAATCCCATCCCTATTCTACACCACGGAACGCATCTTGTCGCTCCGCAATCCTGGCAAAGACTACACGAAAGAAAAGATACCCAAGACAGTGTATGATCCAACGCGGGAGACTGAGAATTGCGGTGTGGGGTTGGTGGCTAGTTTGAAGAGTGTGGCGAGTCGTAAGGTTGTGGAGGATGCGGATGAGATGTTGATTCGGATGAGTCATCGGGGGGGTGTGGGGTGTTGTCCTGCTAGTGGGGATGGTGCTGGTGAGTTTGCGATTTTTGATTGTATGTTGCTCACATCATCATCATCGTGATGGATGATGGCATATAATGTGATATGCCAAATATTGATTGATATAGTATGGCCCCTGTAGTGGATGGAGGATATGCCATAAATACAGCTTTCCCCATCTTTGCATACACACATATCATTATGTATTTCATCACAACAGCTAAACTAACACATTCTTCTCTCTCACATTCCAAAACCAAACAAAAACAGGAATGCTATTCGGCATGCCAGACGCCTTCATGCGCACCGTAGCGAAGGAAGCCCTCGGCACCACCCTCCCCCCACAAGGCGAATACGCCGTCGGAAACGTCTTTTTTCCACCCGAAAATCCAGACGCCCTCAAAGACTGCAAGGCAACAATGGAACGATTGACAAAACAACGTGGATTGGAAATATTGGGATGGCGTGCTGTGCCGGTGGATAATAGTATGTTGGGTCAGGATCCGTTGGATTCGGAGCCGGATACGGAGCAGGTTAGTTTTGTTTTGATGAATGTGATGCATGGTGTTTTTGTCATGTTGTTTGTTGCCAGCCCTTTTTGGATATGCAGAAGCAATATTCCTGCATGTCAGAAGATGAAATCTAACGCACATTTCGCTTCGCCTTTCCTGCACCATTACTCTAATCACACACAAACAGTTCTTCATCGCAAACAGCGGCCCCAAAAAACTCTCCCCACGCGACTTCGAACGTGAACTATTCCGCGTCCGCAAAATGGCCGAAGAAGAAGCCACCACCATGCTCGGCCCCGAAAGCGGCTTCTACATCAACTCCCTCTCCTCCCAAACCATCACCTACAAGGGTCAACTAACACCCGGACAAGTCTCCCAGTACTATCTGGACATTAAGAACCCTTCCTTCATTTCTCATCTTAGTTTAGTCCACTCGCGGTTTTCTACCAATACGTTTCCGAGTTGGGAGCGTGCCCAGCCCATTCGCATGATGTGTCACAATGGAGAGATTAATACGTTGAGGGGGAATAAGAATTGGATGTTTTCACGTGGTGGACTCATGGCGTCGGATTACTTTGGGAATGATACCCATCAGTTATTGCCTGCTACTTCGGACAACATGTCCGATTCGGGAAACTTTGATAGCGTCCTAGAGCTAATGGCCAAGGCATCCGAACGGAGTTTGCCCGAGTCGGTCATGATGATGATACCCGAGGCTTGGCAGGACAATGCCAATTTGAGCGAGAGTAAGAAGGCATTTTATGAGTATAATTCCTGTCTTATGGAGCCGTGGGATGGACCTGCCATGGTGGCGTTTACGGATGGACGGTACATTGGTGCTACGCTGGATAGGAATGGATTGCGCCCGAGTCGATACTATGTTACGAAGGACGATCACGTCATTTTATCTTCGGAAATTGGAGTTATTCCAGAGTTGAAGGATTCGGAAGTCAAAATCAAGCATCGTCTCGAACCTGGTAAGATGTTCCTGGTCGATTTCGAGACCGCGCGTATCGTACCTGATGATGAGATTAAGGAACAAATCGCTGCACTTAACCCCTACAAAGAATGGGTCGAGGAGAGCATGATCGACCTAGAAAAGTGGACTCACGACGGGGGAGTTACCAGTCCTCCATTCGATTTCTCCCAAACGAACCGTAAATTGAATTGCTTTGGATACTCCGGAGAACGTTTGGAGATGCTATTGCTTCCCATGGCCATTGGCGGGAAGGAGGCGTTGGGCAGCATGGGGAATGATTCGGCACTTGCTGTACTTTCGGAGAAACCGCGTCAGGTCAATGAATACTTTAAGCAGTTGTTTGCACAGGTGACCAATCCTCCGATCGATCCGATTCGGGAGGAGATTGTGATGAGTCTCGTGTGTCCTGTCGGTCCAGAGGGGAATTTGTTGGCTGATCCTCAGAAGGAACATTGTAAGAGATTGAATGTGCGTCATCCGGTGTTGACTTTGGATGAAATGGAAACTTTGAAGAGTAAGGTGTATATGGATGGGAATGGAAATAAGGCATTTTCAACGCATGTTATTGATTGTACGTTCCCGGCGGGATCGGGTCCTGATGGAATGCTTCAGGTGAGTTTTTTTTCTAGAGAATGGAAGTGAACCTTTCAGGTGAAATCGTTTCTCACCGTCGTCATTTCCGTTCACAGGCGCTTGAACGAATTTGCGACGAGGCCGCTGACGCCATTCAGGGTACCATCGACGGCGAGTCGGGGATTGAAGCTGTGATCCTCTCTGACCGTTTGGCTGGTCCAGATCGCATGGCCCTACCATCCCTGATTTCTGCGGGTGCAGTGCACCAACATTTACTCAAGACGAAGCAACGTCCCAAGGCTGCCATCTTCGCTGAGGCTGGTGATTGTAAGGAGGTACACGACTATGCCACCATATTCGGTTATGGTTGTGATGGAGTATGTCCGTACATGGCCTACGAAGCATTGTGTAAGATGAACATGGATGGTTTGGTCGAAGCCAAGTCAAAGAAGGAGTATTCGGATGAAGAGATTATGACAAATTACCGAAAGGCAGTTGCAAAGGGATTATTGAAGGTCATGAGCAAGATGGGTATCTCGACACTACAAAGTTACAAGGGTGCACAAGTATTTGAGGCTGTGGGACTTGCTGATGAGATCGTGGAACGATGCTTTACTGGCACCACTACTCGCATCCAGGGCACAGACTTTGAGGCTCTTTACCGCGATCTGGAACGGTTGCATCAAATGGGATACCCTGATAATAAAAACATAGATACAATCTTGGTTCAAAATGATGGTCAGCTGCACTATCGTGATGGCGGGGAGGCTCATTTGAACACCCCTAGTGGAATGGCGAACTTGCAGGTAAGGACCACTTATTTTATTTGTTGGTTTTGATTTTACAGGCCATTCACGTGACTAATATCGTCTATCTGTTGTGTCTTTTCCGTTCGATCAAAAGGTTGCAGCACGCACCAACTCTCGTGAAGCCTACAAAGAGTATGCACGCATCACAAACGAACAGAACAAAAAGGTCACCCTTCGTGGTCAGCTCAAGTTCAAGTTTGACCCATCACGTTCTGTGCCATTGGAAGAGGTTGAGCCTGTTCAAGACATTGTCAAGCGATTTGCCACTGGCGCCATGTCCCTCGGATCGATTAGTCGGGAGGCTCATGAGACACTCGCCAAGGCTATGAATGCCATTGGTGGACGGTCGAATACTGGAGAGGGAGGCGAAGATCCAGCGCGTTTCCTTGATGATCGAAGGTCGGCCATCAAGCAGGTTGCCTCTGGTCGGTTTGGTGTGACGTCGCACTATTTGGCCAACAGTGATCAAATCCAGATCAAGATGGCACAGGGTGCCAAGCCAGGAGAGGGAGGAGAGCTACCTGGGTTCAAAGTTTCGGAATACATTGCTGAGAACCGTCACACAACGCCAGGCGTCGGCCTCATCTCCCCTCCTCCTCACCACGACATTTACTCCATTGAGGACCTTGCTCAGCTCATTCATGATTTGAAGAATGCGCAGCCTACTGGTGAAGTCTCAGTCAAGTTGGTTTCAGAAGTCGGTGTAGGCGTTGTTGCCGCTGGTGTGGCCAAGGCACTTGCTGATCACATCACAATCAGCGGCCATGACGGAGGCACTGGTGCCGCCGCCTGGACTGGACTCAGGGGCGCTGGACTCCCATGGGAGCTTGGACTGGCTGAAACACAACAAACTCTAGTTCTTAATGGATTGCGTGATCGGGTCAAGATCCAAACGGATGGCCAGCTCAAGACGGGACGCGATGTTGCCATTGCCTGCCTACTTGGGGCTGAGGAGTTCGGCTTTGCGACTGGTCCGCTCATTGCCATGGGGTGCATCATGATGCGTAAGTGTCATTTGAACACTTGCCCTGTTGGAATTGCCACACAAGATGAGGAGCTTCGGAAGAAGTTTGCTGGTCAGCCAGAGCATGTTATGAACTACTTCTGGCTGATGGCTGAGGAAATTCGTGAGATCATGGCCAAGCTTGGTTACAGAAAGATTGAGGATATGATTGGCCAGACCCAGCATTTGGAGATGAATAAGAGAGGTCTGCACTACAAGAGCCGTGGACTCGACTTGTCCCCCCTTCTCACACCTGCGTCAGAACTCAACCCCACTGCTGGTATTCGCAACCTGAATACACAAGATCATGGCCTTGACAAGGCGAAGGACAATATCCTCATCGAGAAGGCGAGGGAGGCGCTTGAGAATGGAACCCCCGTTATGTTCGAGGAGGACATTAACAATTTGAACCGCACGTGTGGTACCATGCTCTCATACGAAATCTCCAAGCGTTTTGGGAAGGAAGGTTTGCCGGACGACACAATCCAAATCAAGATGAAGGGTCATGCTGGTCAGTCGTTCGGGTTCACCCTTGCCAAGGGAGTTACAATGACGGTGGAGGGCGATGCCAATGATTACACTGGGAAGGGACTATCTGGAGGTAAAATTGCTGTATTCCCCTCTCAAGAGGTGATTGATGATGGATTTGTCCCTGAAGACAATGTTATTGTTGGAAATGTTTGTCTCTATGGAGCCACTGCCGGCAAGGCATTCTTCCGCGGTAAGGCTGGTGAACGCTTTTGCGTGAGAAACTCAGGTGCCCTGGCTGTTGTTGAAGGTACTGGCGACCACTGCGCAGAGTACATGACGGGTGGAAATCTCGTGGTATTAGGTGAGACAGGACGTAACTTTGGTGCAGGAATGAGTGGTGGTATTGCCTACGTGTATGATCCGAATGGCAAATTCCCTGAGCGATGCAACATGGGACTCGTGGGCCTGGAAAAGATTGATACGATTGATGTGAAGGAGGAGGTCTATGAGTATATCCGAGAACACGTTGAAATGACGGGAAGTCCTGTTGGTCAGAGAATGCTGGAGGACTGGGAAACAGAGCACAAAAAGTTTGTGAAGGTGTACCCCCATGACTTCAAGCGTGTCGTCGAAGAACGTGCCGCGGCAAAGAAACAAATGGCAGCATAAATATGTTTTCATCAAATGTACTTTATTTATGAGAGGGAGGTGATAATGTGCTGTATTTTTCTTTGGCAAACACAAAGGGTAATATAGATTACCCTCTGGGCAAACACTGGTAAAATTAGGTCTTATATTTGTGTCGAAAATCATGACTTCATATCATGTCTGAATTCTCAATGAAGAGTACAATAACGTTGACGTTATTGTCCAAGCACGATTAGTTTGGTACGAAGAGCCATGGTACATTACAACATCTGTTCCAATCATGATCTACAACAGCCCTGGAAAGTCGGAGCCATCATCGTATTTATTGGGGATGTATCTGGTGATCGTCATCCCACCCTTCAGTGAGCAACGCGTCGTTGAGAGTATCTGCACTCGCTAATGCTGCCGCATTTGCTGCGTCTTCGAGAATGGCACCATCTCCCATCATCTCAGCAACTTCGAACGGAATAAACAAGTCCAAATTCGCTGACTCTGCGTCCACGCCTTCGAGATCAACGCTGTCTTTTTTTTTCGAGATTTCGGACGGCATGGACATGTTCAAATTCGCCATCGCCGCTGCTGTGTCTTCGAGATCGTTCGCATCCGCTAATGTTGCCGACGCCGCGTATTTCTAGGTAGACGATGCAACCCTAGACCGCCCCTCTGAGAGCCTCTAGCACTTGAACAATTGATGAGTGCCAATATGGCAGTGATGTGGATGATCTTCATCTTGGTTTTTGTCTTTGGGATTGGTTGAATGGAAAGGTGTTGGCTGAGTTTTGCGATCAGATTTGTGAGATCAAGTAGTGCATACTTACTTGAGAAATGATAGAATTGACGAGAATTGTTGGCGGCAAATCCGAATGTTGGGTATGCATGCCTGTGCATGCCGTCCATCCGAAATATGAAGCTAAGGGCGCGGCTGGCGTATTCGTTATTAATTCCGACCCAGGATCTACAGAGGGCATGCACTACGCTACGATACACTCTTGAGAATGGCAGAGGAAGATGGAGAATAAAAAAGAAGATAGGAGAAAGACGTATAGAAATAGAGAAAACAAATGAAGACAAAGAGACAAACAAGACAAACAAGACCAAGAGACAAAGAGATGGATAATGGATTTAGATAAAGACAGAGAACGACGAAGAACGAACAGGAAACAATAACGTTCGAGAAAGATAGAAAGGGAGAGGAAGTTTTCAAAAGAGAGAGCGAGAGACAAAGAAAAAGAAGAAGACAGAGAAACATCTCTCTTCTTCTTGGTCTCCTTTTCTTTCTCCTCTCGCTATTGTTCTTTGTCTTGTTTGTGTCTTGTTT
>JAZGVS010000527.1:0-14007 GCA_037356235.1 Bacterosira constricta
GAAAGAACGCACAACATCACCAAATCGAAAATCCGTTTCACCATGCAGCGTGCCGCCACCGATCATTCTGCGATCATGCCATCGACTGGTCCACCCATCACGGGCATGGAGCCGACAATGGTCCCATCCATTGTCTCTAGTTTGCAAAGAGGGATCGTGTTTCTTCAATGCTGAATTGAACCTCATCAGCACCAAGTCTAAATTGGCAGAGACTGAGGCTGGTACAGTGGCTCGTGCTAAGTATGTGATGAAAAAGAAGGCTCAAAAGGGCTTTCTCAAGTTCATCAAGTCTCAGTACGATGAGTCGAAGGCTGATCTTGGGTACGAGAGCCCAAATGACTCTGACTCTGAAGAGTCCGAGCGCAGTGTGGGTGTAGGAGATGATTCGGATAGTGGCAGGAGGTCTGACGTTTTTGATGACGAAGACAATGATGATGCTGTCCTATCTGTAAATGTCTAAAATTTTAAATCTTCATCATAAACTAATTCCTAATTAGCTTTCAGTTTACTATTATTATAAAGGTTGACATCCATTAATAATATTAAACAGCAACTATCATCATGGCTGAACTGTTTACTGTGAACTATTTGTTGGATATCTGTTCAAATGTCTAAAGTTGTCAATTGAAAGTTTTCACTAAACTGATTTCTTAATTGGTTTTCAATGTACTATTATTATAGAGATTAACAACCATCATCATAGCTTAACTGTCTACTGTGAACTAATTATTACATTGGAGAAATAAAATCACGATGAACACAATCACCAGTCGAAGACTGAAACACGAGTAGTGCTTGTTGTTGATGTAGGATGTGGTGAGCTGGTCGAGGTAGACCATGGCTGTCTCCTATGATGCTGTGTTGCCATGGTTGTTTATTTTACAGTGTGTTTCATTTAATACAATTACTCATGTCATCTCAAAAGAATATTTGCCTCAATTCTCCCTAGTACCATTTATCTTAGGCGGAACAATAAAATCCAGCCAAGGTTGGTGGCAGCCCTTGTGCCTTTACCTTTACTGTTTACTCACCAGGGGGGGGATTGCTGCTCATTTTTCATTCCTTGTTAAATTCCCAAGTATGGATGTAACAGACAATTCAATTAGCTCATTTGATAATTCAAATCCTGGGTCTAGTGGGGATGAGTCTAATATCATCAATTTAGGAGCTGGTCATCGGATCATCATGCATGGAAATGATGGTAATGCAGACGGTCCAGACATTGCAGCTCTCGAATGAGTCAATAGGGCAAATGAAGACAATGAGGGAGGAGACGCCGATGACGAAGGATCAGTCGAGGCTGATGAAGACAATGAGGGAGTAGACGCCGATGCTGAAGGATCAGTCGAGGCTGATGGATTTGTAGTTGAAGAAAATGTTGGAGTGGATGCAGACGATGGATATGATGGAGTAGATGCTGATGATGAAGGATCGGTCGAGGATGATGAACTTGTAGTTGAAGAAAATGTTGGAGTGGATGCAGACGAAGGTTCTGTCGTGGCTGTTGCACTTGGAGTTGATAATAATGATAACAGTAGCCTGTCAGATGGTGATTCTTCCTAGATTCCTTCTGACGATGAAAACCGGGCCATTGAAGGGGGTGGCGTTTGGAAGGCGTTACATATGAATGAAAATGACAGTGACGTTGAATTTATCAGTGCCCAATATGACCTACTGAGTTACAAATGTCCTCACAAATGCTCGTCAGGTATACAACATGACCCAAGAGAATAGAGCGGATGCAAGAGCAAAGATGGGCATTGCTGAGTTCGAGATAAACAGCAACGCCTGCGTTATTAATGTGGCACGCAGAATTGAGTTGGATGACAAGAAGAAAAGGCGAGAAGTAAATGACTACACAGATGATCATCTTGGAGTAGTAACTCGGTATGTCCTCCTTCCTAACTTTTCTGTTGAGCTTGTTACAAAGCCAAAACTGGTGCTATTGGGAGAATTGTCCAAGAATAATGACTTAGCCATTGTATGTGATGCAACAGGAGGTCAGTACAAAATCAAGGGCTCTGAGAATGGCGATCTTATTCAGCATTTGATTCTAGCATTTCAACCCAGGGAAGCGTTGCTCAATCACTCCGATCGTCTCATCTCTAAGAATGGCAATATCAATTCATTCATCGCAGCTGAATTTCTAACATCCACCACAACAGGTGTCGTAATAGGGGAATGGTTCAGCAATTTGCGTAAACAGGTGAAGAGCGCCACGAAGCCATTTCTAGGCGAAGAGATTGATCTTCGAAATTCAATGCTGAGGGTAGACAATGTTGGTCAATTATCTAATGGGCCCATTATTGGATTACGAGATCCACACATGATTGATTCACAAAAAATGTACTCATGTATTGCTATGGAGATTGTGCTACGGTATGAGGGTATGACTCATGGGAAGGTAGAGGATGATCATATGTTTATTTTGAAACGTGCTAGAATATTATTTCAGCGAATGAAGTACCATACTCCCGTTGTCCTCAAAGTATGCGGGAACCATTCAATGACTGCTGTGATGGAAAGCAGGAAAACGATGGACAACAAACCACTAGAGCTGAGGGTATATGCGAACCAAGTTGACCAAATATTGATGCACATGGCCTTTGCTTTGATCAGGGAAAAGAAACTCTCAGTTACTATCGTGGTGTACTCGATTATTATGTCTCTATTTGAGAGAGAGTTTATTGAATGTCCAATATTCACATCAGAATCGAAAACAAGTAGCGGCCATAACAAAAATCAGGCAATGGCACTTGCAGTAGCTATGGATGCCTATTTGGATAAGAAATCGTTTGAATTACTGGTTAACACTGACGAGGCAATGGAGGCTAAGATTGCATCTACAATGCAAACACTTGGAAAGGGTGATAGAGGACAGCACTTTAGTGGGATGGTTGTTTCTCGTCCAATTATTGATGAGATCACGGATTCTCTGAAAATAACATTGCCATACTTATATTCGATTGCAGAAGATGAGGCGACCAGGGTGGTGCATGTACCATTTGTATATTTTTGCCATGGAAAGGATAAAAATGGTGTTTTTGGTGAACGCAAACCTATGATGACAAGGGTTGCAGTGACTGTCAACCTTCCAACGTCATCATCAATGATAAACCCTTTGAACTCTTCCAGGATGACAGCTAAATTGGAACAATGGGTGAAGAAGGTAGCCATGACCTGCCCCGCGGTAACAAATTTGGTTGGTGTCGCAAATGATAGAGTTTACTTTGATACCAACGGATCAGCAGAGGGGACATTTGGTTCTGGAAAAAAACATAATAGTCGCAACAAGACTACATTTGCAAGTGTTGAGCAACTTCTAGATGGGAAATGGACCGAATCTTTGGAAAGCCAAAGGAAATTGATGTATGATATGAAGTATAATCCAGACGTGTTGGGAAAAAGAGACGGAAGAGCCAAGACGAGGAAGATAAAGAAGCAGAATGAATTAGAAAAGGGTGTGAGGAATAGTAAGAAGCGTAAAAATGGAAAGACAATGAAAAGGAGTAAAAAGATGGCAAGTACTGATGTGGGGGCTAATAATGACGATGATGACAATAGTAAGGGAGATATGCCATGGGGAAAGGGTAATGATACAAAATTGAAGAAGCAATGGAATGCAATGGTGGTTGATCTTGGGCGTGCAAGAGAAGCAAATCCTGGAAACGAATTATACCAGTGGAATGATGGGAACAAGAATGCTATGTGGAAGGTTGTGAGTGAGTTTGCAGTGCGGAGGAAAGCAACGAGGGTTTTCATCTCGTATGGAACTTTTATGCAGTGGGAGAAGGATAAGAGAAAAAATGCTCTTCCAAAGGATTCTAGTATCATTCTACGTAAATTCCACAGGAAATGTGAACACGCAGTCAGAAAACCGTGGGATGAGACGGATAATAGTGATGAGGAGAATGGTGATAGTTAAAATATTTGTGTTAGAAGGTTATCACTTTTGTAGTTAGGCGTCGTTTTTATCTACTCGCGGATTCGAGTCTCATTTTGGATTTACGACCATTTTTTAGAATAAAGTAACGATATGTTTGCCCTATATTTACCAGCAACCAGCATATTTTGGGCGGATTGACTTACCCAGAGTCCTGTTAAGTGATTTATGTTGAACTCGAAATTGACACTAAAACTGATGTACACTCGATAGATCCAGTGCACAGTGCAAATTCCCAAGTCTTAAATTCTAAAATTATCGGAACACTAAAAAAATTATGCACTCGGTAGATTGAGTGCAGAGTGCAAATTTACCTGTGCCAGCTCTCACGATACGATCTATTTTGAAAGTTTAGTCAATTTCAAACGTAATTACGGCTTTTTTATTTCTTGAAAGGTTTTGAAATAAAATAAGACTTCGAATTACTAATTAATTATACGACGCCGGTCCGGAGTTCGACCGTTACACCCGTGAAACCTATCCCAACCTTACTTCTTATCCACACCAAAAAGAAGCCCAAACTATTTTCTATACCCAATGAATACAGAGGAAAGTGCTTAAGTTACAACACGATTCCATGATGCTGCAGTGGCGTAAAATCTATTATGAAGCATTATTATCATCGGTGCTTTTACAGATACATAAAAGCATTCATCAACTTCCTTTCTACAACGTGCTTAACTATCTCCGGATGGCCAGCAATAGTCAATAAGACAGTGGAGTCAAGGTGCTACCGGCACAAAACATAAGTATTCTGGGATAGCACCCTCCACACTAGAGAACTTGCTCCATTACAAAAGGCTCACCACTTTCAATGATACCATGCATATGGCCCTACCTCCTTTGTGAGGCATCACCATCTGTCTTGATATTCCTTCCACTTGCATAGCCTCCATGACGATCTGTCGGATCAGGTTGATATGCCATCTCGCCCTGTGCCTTCTCAAACTTTCGTCTCTTGCGATTCTCCTCCAGTTCCTTTCGTAACCAATGGTCCGCAATGGCAAGCATCTTCGCGGGATGATTTTTTTCCTTCAGTTCTTTATAAATCTCCAATTCGCGCATTTTCCCTTGCCAGCCACAGTTTCCCCCTGATGTAAGGTAGAACAAGTGAGATGCCCATTCGTCGAGCCCGTCAAAAATATGTGTCGCATAGATGATAGTCGCTCCTCGCTCGTTACTCTCTTTCTCAAGCCATTTCAGCAAATCTTGACGAACACAAACGTCCAGACTGACTGTCACCTCGTCCAACAACAATATTTGAAATGGTCGGACCAATTGAATCAACAATTGAACGCGACGTCGTTGTCCATCACTCAGTTGATGCATCCTCCATGTCGGATCGATACCCAGCATCTCCATCAACTCATCACGTCGTTCCGGATATGAATTTTGGAGCTTTTCCATCATATTTGTCACGGCGATATCTGCCATGAGTGGCACGCCACATCCTGCAAATGCAACCGTATGCATACCCCAACCTGTTTCGAGGTAAGATCTGTGAAAGTTTAGCCTTGTGTCGCGAAAAGCATTCATGCCGAGGATTTGGACGCATCCCTCCGGCTTGGCAAGATGCTTGCCAGAAATGAGACGTAGGAGGGTACTTTTTCCTGACCCATTCGCGCCAATGAGTAAGCAGCGGGATCCCCTGGGTAGGGTGAGACTGAGATTTTTCAGAGTGGGCGCAAGTGTTTTTGGATCGTAAGAGAAGGTGAGGTCGGTGACGGAGATAGCTTTCGTTTCGTCGTAGGGCGGGATTGTTGGAAGGGGCTTGGTAGGGGGAGTTGTCGTGGATGAGCTCATGATCAGTATGTTTATGAAAGATTATGAATGAGAGGTGATGATGTCCGGTGCTGCTGGTGGGTCTCCTTGTGCAGCACCGCTTCATCACATGATCATAGTCGTAGAAGATGATCATGCATGGTGGTGGTCGTCGAAGGTCGTCGAATGTCACGTTCTACTTCTCCATACTATTCCTACGTAGATCCTAATATGTGCCGACTTTTTGCTATGAATGAGTCAGCTGAGTCATGTCAGTCTCTCCTATGCAGGCTCTTATGTGCCACTATTTTTTACCATGCTAGCACATCACAGGCTACATAGCATTCAATTTCAATCATACCCGCTGTCTCTTCTGAGATGAAATCAACGAAAAATGTGTGATATGACGTGGGTCATTGAGCATAAAGCTAATAGAATGAATCAAATTTGATCGAATAGCAATTTAGAATAACATGTTTAAGACTATTCACGCATTTTTGTATCATTCTCTTTATTGCCGAAGAAAGTGGTCCATGGGCCATGTTTCAGTCTATCTTTCAATACAGTGTNGATCATTTCAATACACTGTATTGAAATGATCGCGTCATTCTGTCCAGGTCTCCCGTAGGCACACAAATTTTAAGCAAAGCGATCTAGTCATTCAATGCATAATTTACCCGAACTTTCAACAACACTCACTTCTTGAGCAAACTGACTTGGCAAATCAACAGCATCATCATCATAGAACATCACATCATACATTTGATCACCCAGCCTGTATCGCACAGAGAGAACAACTGCAAGATTTCGCTTATTTTCAACAGCCCAAAGCTTCTCTTTCCACCATTTACTGAAAGATCGAGTGAACGCATGACTGCTTTTGTCATCCTCTCCTGTTCCTTGCTTGCTGAGCTGTGATATTGCCCATTCTTCCTCACTCACAAATGCCAGCACATCATAAAACCCAAGCATGTGCTTCTTGGACACAGCTGGTAAACTCAGATTTGAATCTTTAACCCAGAATTGCAATTGTGTTGTAGCATCCATTGTGTGCCACAGTATCTCGTCCACATTGGTATTATCGGCGTTCCTCTCTGTGCGGCGCAACCACTGGCGACTGTCATCATCCATTACGCCATACACAGCCTTGACTATTCTAAGCCCTCCTTGCTCTTCTTCTCTTTTAGTCATGGCTTTTGCTTGTCGTGACATCAGATTAACTTGGCGTGCTGTATCTTCTTTTGTTTTGGATAATTGCTGCTGTAACCAATCTTCTTCGCCATAATACTGATCTTTCTCCATACCATCATTATCTGCCAATGAAAAAATCATTTCATTGGCCTTTTCGTCCCCAAGGAGTAGCTTAAAGAAACTCAAACGAAGCTTTGACGTGACGCCACAAAGCAATTCACCCACAATGACATCCACCACAATAGACGCCAGAGATGCATAGCCCATCCTCGCCAACGAGTCCCACGCCGTCGATGCAAGAGGAGAAATCGTCACCGGAACAAGAAAACAAACATCTCCTCGCTCCAATTGAAATAACCACGAGGTAGAGCCATGCTTCCACCATTGGCCATAATTGCAGAATATATTTCCAAATGAATGTCGCAAGCCAACACCAAGGCGTGAAAATCCAGAAGAGCTGAATGTCCGTCTGACCATGGTTCCAAACGAGAAGACTTGGCCAGTGTGGCAATATTCAACGGTACCATGGCATGATTGAGACGAAGAAAGTTGTTGCTCTGCATTCAATTTTACGTTGGCAGAGTATACCGATGACGCTGAAATGGTTGCTCTATCGCCATTGGCATGGTTGTGGTGCATATCAGTATTACAGACATTGCCACATTGTTGCGATTCTACATTCGGTCGGGTGTTGGATATCCATAGTCTTTCATCTCCAGATAGAGGTTTGCCATAACCTAAAGATAACGACAGTTTGGGATGATTGTTCGCCCCCTCATGCATACGTTTTGCATTGATTTGACTCCCACAGCCCTCGTCATTTGTGTTTGCATTTGATAGCGTCAAGTTAAAGTGCTGCAAGTGCACTGAAGTTAACGAACTTTGGGCCAATGCACTTTTGCTTGAAGGTAGGAATATGGGCGGCGGCAGAGGCGACAATTTTATCACCCAATTGGCACGCCATGGATTCGAAATACACAAGAAACCATGCGAGGCCGAGATGGTATAATCACTCTGCGAAGATGGAGCGAGTATGCCGCCCCCATTCTTCTTCCTAATTCTACCGCCAGCAGATGTATTCTGGTTTTGTTGAGAACTCATGACATGATAGAAAGGATTGCCAATATCCCAATGAACATGAGTATTCCCATCCAGAGTAGACATTGTAGAACCCAACGAAGCTTTTGGGTTGGAGCCCAATTGTAAATTGTAATGCATATTCCCCACAAAGTGTTGCTGCGTCCTTGGTTTGTACTTCTTGTGCCTATTAAACAAGGTGGAACCACATCGTAATGATGGCAACGAAAGGAAGGATGGCAGCCGATAATTGAGCGAGAGCGTCGTATCGGAATATCCCTCTGTTTGGCACGTTGCAGATGTGACACCCACTGCTCCATGAAAGCCTGAATATTGTTTGAGTCTTCGTTGGGCGTGCTTCAAATCCGTTGCATTGTACTTGCCGTTATCGTTCGGTTGGAGAATTATGGGAGGAGGCGGGAAGGCTGCGAAGAGTGTCAGTCTTGATTGTTTGATGGAGTATGAGGGTGCCGTAGATTCACTCACTTTCACTTGCGCTTCTGATGATGCTGATGTAACATCGTCGTCACCGTTACAAACTCCATCGGATGACGATGCAGCATTAGGTAGCGGTAGTGTCATTTCCACAGGAAGTACAATCAATCCAGCCTTGATATGACCAACGGTAGGATCGCACAAGTTCCGCTGATCATCATCATATTCATCCCCTCTCCTTCTCCTGCCTCTATAATATCCATCTGGATAGTTATTATTGAATAATCCATCAGAAGCCGACAACGATGGATGTGACGTTGATGCTACTGCTGCTGCTGCTTGATCACGATGATGCCGCTCATGGGACAAATCGTTTGAGTAGATGTCGCCAATGTGAATATCATTGTTGATATCATCAAACGTTGGGACTTTATGGTTGGGGATGTTGCTGTCGTCCATTACCATTATTGTTGACTATGATGAGCCGGTAGCACATCAGTTCGTAGTGGTATTATTGTATGTACATAGTGGAAAGTGGAAAGTGGAAAGTGGAAGCAAAATGGAAATGGTGGCGAGAAAAAATACTACTATGCACTCTAGTATCGGGAGTCCGAGCGTCTTTGCCCCCAGTGGGATGTAAATGCAATTTAGCCCGTGACTCAAAGGTCGTGGGTCGTGGACGAGGTGCGATCCCACGCATCACATCACAATTCCGGGACGAGGACGAGGGACGAGCAACCAATCCAAGCAACCCAAGCAACGACTCGACCAGATGAACATGAACGCCAATGAAAGCAAAGACGCCATGGACACCAGCAACGATGGCAACAATGAAGTCATCCTCGGTCCCGATCTCAATCCATCACGGTCAAAAATGGACAAGAAACTCTATCGACATATCACATTGTCCAATGGAATGAAGTGCGTTTTGATCAGCGACACCGTTGCAATGCGCCAGAGGAAGTTGGATGGATATTACGACGACAGCGATGACGATGACGAGAGTGAGAGTGAGGAAGATGATGATGATGGAAATAGCAAAGGCGATGATGACGAGGACAGCAGCGAAGGAGACGACGACGACGACGAGGGACTACGCAAGGCAGCCACAGCACTCCTCGTAAACGTAGGCTCCTATCACGACCCCCCACACATCCAGGGCCTATCCCATTTCTTAGAACACATGCTCTTCCTAGGCACGGAATCCTACCCCGTCGAAAACGCCTACGATTCATTCCTCTCCAAACAGGGAGGCAACGACAATGCCTATACTGAGATGGAACATACTTTGTATCACTATTGCATTCCCCAGGATGGAAGCTCGGGGGAGAAGAATGTATGGAAGGCGTTGGAGATGTTTAGTTCCTTCTTTAAATGTCCGTTGTTGTCTTTGAGCGGAGCGGAGAGGGAATTGAATGCGGTGGAGAGCGAGTTTGAGTTGAATAAAAAGGATGATGATTGTCGGTTGAGTCAGTTGATGAGTTTTACTTGTGGGATGGATGGAAATGCTCCTATAATGGGAAAGGAATATTCAAATGAGAAGAAGAAGGAGGAGGGAAGTTCAGTGAAACCTTTTCATCCATTTGCCAAGGTATGTACCAATTTTTAGCTCCTGTCAATACTGATTTTGGCATCATCACATTCGTTCAATCTAACCATTATTACTCTTTTTGTATAATTCAAGTTTCCTTGGGGCAATATGAAATCATTGAAAACTGAGCCAGAATCCAACGGTGTGGATATCATGAAAGAGCTTCGAGATCATTACCACAGCCACTATTACGCAAGAAACATGCGGCTCGTAGTGATGGCCGGATATGAGCTCGACGAGATCGAACGACGTGTCGTGCAGCAATTCAAGGACGTACCCGCCAATCCACGAATTGTCAGCGACAATAATGTCGAAAGTGGCATCACCAATCTGCATCCTTACAAGCTTCCGTTTCACCCGAGCTCGCTCACCAAACTCTATCGGATCATCCCAGTTCGTAACCATCATACTTTGACCCTCACATGGCAAATGCCCTCAATATCTTCTCATTGGCGTACCAAACCGCATAACTACCTTGGCCACCTGCTAGGACACGAAGCATCAGGATCAATCCTCTCTGTTTTGAAGGAACGAGGATGGGCAATGGGTCTCTTTGCAGGGACAGGGGACGATGGAGAGGGAGATGCGAGTACTCATGCCTTGTTCGGGTTGCAAATTTCACTGTCAAAACTTGGAATGAAATGCTGGGAAGATGTGGTGAAGATTGTATTTTCCTACATTGGAATGCTCAAGTTCAATTTTCTAGAGGGGCATGATGATGGGAATGGCAAGAAGAAAGATGGGCTTGAACCTTGGATTTATGGTGAATTGAAGTCCATTGCTGAACTTTCCTATCGGTATGCAGACGAAGGAGATGTCACGGATATTGTCGAAGAGGTTGCTGAAAATATGGCACCTTGGTATAATATACCAGAAGAGAGACTTCTTGATGGAGGTCAATTGCTGTTTGATGACGCGATAGACAATGAAACAGTGAGATCATTGTTATTTGATTATTTTACCCCCGGGAATACGAGGATCGACTTGATGTCGTCCCTGTTTGGTCGTGATGCTGATTTTGATGACTCAGCTTTACAAGGTGAAGAGGAAAAGAAAGAGGACACAGAAGATGGAGGGGCCGTTCAACCAATGGATGTAGATGATATCGATGGCAATCAAAGCGATGACAGCGAGGACGCTCTATTGTTCGACAAAGACAAGGCGGGTCCACCTTCAACCGAGCCCAGGTTCGGCACAAAATTCTGGGTTGAGAAGATATCAAATGATATGATTCAACAATGGACTGATGCTGCCAAGCCTCAACTTCCTTCTTCTGAGTTGGTCATTGGTCTACCCCCGAAAAATAAGTACATTCCCACAAAATTCGATCTCAAACCTTTGCCAGCAGATGATTCCGAGCACCCATTGATCAATTGCTCAGTGAAAGTTTGTGTTTGTGTCGGGAAAAAGAAGTCTTGGTTCCCCGCGGCTGTAACGAAATGCAAATCCGAAAAGAATGCCCATCGTCTTTCTTTATCATATGAAGACGAGGGGGAGAAGTGGCATTCGTTGGATGATGCTGAAGCCTACAGCAAATTTGAAGAGGATCAAGAATCATTGGAAGCTGGCCATGAAGGTTCCTTCGACGATGGAAAGCTTCCCTTCCGCGTGACTGCTGTGCCCCGCTTAGGAGAAGGAATCGTTTTCAGTTACGGAGACTCTGGCCATGACGACGATGTTGTAGCATTCCCTCCTATCCCCCCACCTGCTCCTGCATCTCGCCTTCCCCATCTGATGTATGACAAACACTCAGTCAAGGTTTGGCATCTTCATGACAGAAAGTTTAAGCGCCCGCTTGCCGATTTCCGAATCAAAGTCGTGTGTGAGGGTATGAATGACTCGGCATTGAATCAAGCCTGCATGTCATTATTCTGTTGTCTATGTGCTGACGCTTTGACAGAGACTTGTTATCTTGCAAGTGTTTGTGATTTGGACAGCTCATTGTATCCTACAGGTACTGGGTTTGCAATTCGTGTGTCGGGATTTGATCACAATCTTTTGTCTCTGGCTCGAGAAGTCCTAATGGTTGCCATGAGCTTCCGAGGTAGAGATGACGAATGTGAGCTTCCTACAACAATAAATGATGGGAGATTTGATGCTTGTTTGGAGGTTCAACTGAGAAAATACTCAAATGCTGGGATGGATGCATCTTCATTTTCCACCAGCTTACGCCTGCTATGTTTGCAACCATCTGTGAAGTCTTCGTTTTCAAAGCTGAAAGCATTACAGGGCATCACCGTCAGTACATTTGTTCAAGTGATGAATAAACTCTTGAAGCGACTATCTGTGGAGGCCTTTTACCATGGTAATGTCAATCGCAAGGATGCGGATGAAGCAGCGAATGTCATTTCTGAAGCATTGACTGAGAACCATATTGGGCTTCCCAAGAAGAAGCTTCCCACTAAACTTGTCATGAAGACGAAAAACGCCATCGATCACCCATGCTCGAAGGTTGTCGTGCCAACAATTGACCCCAAAGATCCAAATACAGCTGTAGAAGTTTATTTCCAATTTGGGAAAGATGATAACTCGACGGATGCGATTCGACAGCGAGTTCTCACTGACTTGCTGGAGCACATCATTGAAGAGCCAATGTACAATCAGATAAGGACGAAGGGTAAGTGAAAAGTGCATGGATGCCAGTTTATCCATTATATGTCTAACCTTTTCCTCTAATTGCGACAGAACAATTTGGGTATGAGGTTTCATGTGGTTCAAGATGGACATGTAAGCTGGTTCTCAATTGGAATAAATTGTTCATGTCCATGCTGTTTCCTCATTTTGATACTTTCATTGCTCTCTGTTCCCGGTTTCAGATGGTGTTTTGGGGATGAGCTTTCGTGTTGTCACAGCCTGCAAGAGTGCGGTAAGTTTGATGGCATCTAGACACGAAACTATCCTATCATTGAACGATCCTGATTTTTTGTCATTGCCCATGTACAAAACAAAACAAAGGACGAAGCAAGCTCTCGGATAGATGGCTTCCTCAAGTCTTTTCGTTCTGAGCTTGAGTCGATGGACAACGAAACTTTCATGGAACATCTTGTGGGCCTCGCAAAGAACAAGTTGGAAAGTTTTGATTCTTTGGAGGACGAGACAAGCAGTCATTGGTCGGAGATAGTAGATGGCCGGTATGACTTCGAGGCCTTTAGAAAGGATGTTCACTGCCTCCGGTCAATATCCAAGGACCAACTCATTTCTGCGTATGACGAGTGGCTCCACCCATTGTGCAAAAAAGGCAAGCCAAAGAAACGACGTCAGTTGGTATTGCATGTCATTGGTGGCGATGGGCCTGCGTCATTGGGTAGGCCTGCTGTAAAGAACGAGAAAGCTATTGGCGATGAGATTGATCTTGTAGTTCAACAGTTTCATTCTTCAGTCAAACATGAGAGTTGGGGCAGATAGTGCCCAGCGTGTCCTTTGTTTAGTAGATACCTTTTCCCTAGATCTAAACATGCCAAACTGACTGGAATGGGTGGTCTAAATTAAATCCAGAATCTCTCAGCTATAAATGTTGTAATAGCAGGAACTCCAAAGTGCCAACTGTGTTATTGTTCTGTGTGAAGCAATCAGCACAGTCAGAGAGCAGTCACTGATATCAAGAACCTATTGAAGAGAAGTTAACGCTGACCAAGTGTGGTGTGCTCATCATATTGCAACCGAAATTCATCGTTGTTGTAGTTGTTGTCGCTGTTGTTGTCTCCGCCGCCAAGGCGTTCATACAGACTTATATTGTCTTTAGGCGGGACCTGGGGGGGCATATGTCGCCCCCAGTGATTTCCCCCCCAGTACTAGCTTCCGCTAACAAAAATAGTACTATCAATATACTATCCATGGCTATGATGTAGGTATGTAAGGCGGTCACAAATTAATGTTCGAAATTATCAAATGTCAACTTGGTCAGAGGGAGAGGGGGAGTACTATTTCCAACCCCAGTAATATCAAAAGGGTGCACCTCGTAATGAATGACTTGCAATGGCAAGGCGCGGGGACCCGATGGGCGCAAGTT
>JAZGVS010000528.1:0-13947 GCA_037356235.1 Bacterosira constricta
AAGCCCCTTGCGTTACTTATGGAGAGATCGGCTGCCTGGCCATATATGATCACTCTAAGTTATTTACTACGACATGAAAACCCAGGTTAGAATAGTATTTAATGTAAGCACCTCCTTGTCGATCAAGACTTCACTAAATAGCGAAGTGACACTGTAGGTGTAAACAAATCAACGCCACGCTCGCGTTCCCTGCCTCACAAGCACACGTTAGTTTTTATGGTTATCACCTGAAAGAAATAACTACAGAACCAATGAAAAAAATAGAAGTCAGCCTTATTAGTTGCCTGGGGAATGAGATCAGTTGCCTGGGAGATGGGCTCGATGCCATACCACCAGGGACAGCATTCACATAGGTATCGTTCATACTGGAATGGGATCATAACTCTCATTATCGCGTAGTCTCTATTATGATCCGAGAAAGAAGCTAATTATTGGTGTGTTTTGAATCATTTTGTTTAGACATGCGAGTGTATCTATCATGATGTGACATGATCATGTTCAGCATGCAAATACTGATTCGTATTCTATACTTAGCAGCTCTTTTAGCAGGTCCAAAGTAGGAGGCCCATTCAGTAGGAAGGCCACCTGCAGTGGGGCGAGGCCGGGTGAACCGAGAGCTGTCTTGCTGGAAATGTTACCTAGAGGCCCTATTACATTGTTCAAATAAATGACGAGAGCCCGATCGCGCCTGCTACCTACTTCGATGCACAACTTCATCTGCTGTAACCAAGCAATACATTATGGTCTAAGTGTACTGCGTGTACGCCATTCATACAAGGAAACCAATCAAATAAAGTCTTAATGGAAGACCATCATGTCCTTACTTAGTACAGCTCAATCATTACCAATTCTCTCCGGATGTCTCGCATTTTTTTGAATTTAGATATTAGGTGTCGTACAGCCTCGCGGATACAAATGGTTATTTCTTTTATTTCACTTAATCTTACAATTTTAAGCAGGCAGTCAGATAGAGGTAGTGATAGCCAACTGCCCTGCAATCTGCTTGGCGTTCAACTTGAATTACAACTAGTGGCTGAAACTAGAACAATGATGAATGGGCCCAAGAGTATGGCATGTGGTTCCGGCAGCCCAAAAATCAATGAATGAACCAACTAGCACGTGGACTCAAAAAATGCTTTCTTACTGGTAGCCAAATCCAGACTGTACAAACGGCTGTTGGCTGAAATTATTATACTGAGGCTGCTGGGTCTGTTGAGGGGCATAGCCGTTATACATGCCCTGCTGCTGCTGGTATGCTGGTGCAGCATTGAAAGGGTTCATAACGGGTTTCGTTGCATTGCTATTATGACTTCCCTGGAGTTGACCAAGAGACTTGTGAGCATTCACCTCTTGCATCTTGGCATCGACAGATTCCTTGGTGACAGGGGCTGCCGCTGAGGTACCAAAAAGATCATCTATGTTCACCAAATTTTTCATTGATCCGTCAACACCGTAGCTTGTAGGTTGTTGGGATGGAACGAGTGCGGTGGAGGATTTTGTAGGTGTCACAGTGTTTGGTTGCGATGAATATGATGGCAAAGGGGGTGGAGCACCATAGTTTGGAACAGCGTGTTGATAGAAGGCAGATGGATCCTGAGTCATTTCAGGGCTTGTATTGGGCGAAATGGTGTGGGACAATCCTTGATTCTGGACCTGGGTCTGGGAGTTCTCGAATGGATTTGCTGGAGCAGCAAATTGACTGGTCGGTGCGTAATCCTGTTGGAATTGCATTGGCGCAGGCGCAGCTGGAGCCTGAGCAGGTGCATAAACAGCATTGGTCTGGGCTGGAGCTACCTGAGGTGCTGCAACGACAGCTGGGGCTGGGGCATCAAACTCATCGAATGAAAGTAGATCCACAGGTTCTGGCTCGGGCTTCTTGTGTTCGACGGGTGGCAAAATTGAACCCATATTATTGTTGGATCCATTCCCGAATTGACCAGCTTGGGCGGGTGGGGAACTCGAAGAGTACTGTGCGAACTTCGGGGCGAGCATGTAAGAGTCGGTGGCATCTCCTTTCGCAACTACACCTATCTCGAAGATCTTGGGCATATGGAAGATGCTAACCCCATCAATGAATAGGTCGTATTGCTTCCAATCAGGATCAGGGACGGCCTTTGTGCTCATGTTAGCAGCACGAATTTTCACGTCCAAAGTATGCCCAAATTCGTCTTTCCAAGAAAACGAAATCTTGGTCTGCCTTGAGTCTCCAACATTGAAGTACACTTCGTGCTGATCGAACGCAATCGCCTGTTTTCCGGAAGAAAGGGACCATGTGACGACGACTTCATGCTCGGAACCGCGGCAGTCTTGACCTGTCTTGCCGTTGGATAGGGCCTCGACATTGGTGTATCCGAACTTGAAGCGGATGCAACGCTTGGATGCGGGAATAATCTTTCCGCAGTTGACAGCGACATAATCGACTTGGTAAGCAGTATGCTGTGATGGCCTGGCATTGCTCAGCTTGGGTGCGGCGAAGAGTGGGTGGCTCATGATGCTTTACTTGTGAATGAAGTTAGGAGAGAGGATAGTGCAATGTATTTGCGTTGGGGTGGAATGCAAGATGAAATTTTATGGGCTCATAGAAACGAATGATCGGCTGATGATCGGGTACGATACATGTGCATGCTCTCTCCTCGCCATATCTACCCATCATAAGTCATCGTCTTCTTGTATTCTCATTTTTCTCATCGTTCACTGATCGTGTTATGCGTTATATGATCGTTCATCTTTGCATTCATTCGTCGTTCGTTATTTTTTCATCGCCTTTTTTCTTCGTTTTTCATCTTTTTTCATCCGTTCACATTATTTCACATCCTCGTCTGAGATAGTCTGAGATGCAGGTCTGATATTTCCATTTATTCATGCCCCGATCCTGTGAGCGATATTTTGCGATTGATCCGCGAACGAATTGGCGAGAAACGACAACAACCGACCCACCGACCAACCGCAAAAGCAAAACGCAAGAACATCCATCCTCCATCTTGTCAATCTTCATCTCCATCCTCCACCTCCACGATCCAACCTTGCCCACACCCGACCGAGCGAATACGATACAGGAGATCCGCAGAAGAAGAGGCATTGTTGTAGCGGATAACCATCGGAGGCAAACTGCAATATGCCACTGCCCCAGCAACTTCTCGTCCTTGCGTCCACATTCCACCATGCTTCAATACTCATTTTCGGCTATTTCATACCAGCATTGTCGAGTGTCAAAGGTGAGCTCGAATAATGTTGCGACGCTTTTCCAAAACCAAACACTCCATTAAAACCTGCCTTCTGCATTTTTCATTCCCCCAAACAGCTGTAGTCCGTAAAGATTCGGAAGCCTATCACCAATGGAGGTGAGAGCGGATTCGGAAGCTTATGTTTTTGTATGATCAAGCTGTTTTTGTAATATATTCCATATATCCTTTAATTGTATGATCAAGCTATTTTTGAATATATACATCCATGCTCACTTCAATCCATGTTCATTTATCTACCAGCACCTACTGGCTCATTCTTCATCTTTACCTCACAATCCTCTCTCCATTGCTCCATCTCACCCTTCACCCAATATTTCAAATCATTGCCATCCTCTGGCTGTCATTGCCACAATATCAAGGAGCATCGGTGGTGTATGAACGAATGGTAAATCCTTGGGTGGATCAATATGAGACAAAAGTGGATGATGCAGTTGAAGAGGCCCATCGGGGCGTTAGGAGATGGATTTGGAGTCGATTGGGTGGAGTGACGTGGATGTTGATCGGAGAAGGTGGAAGTTTGGCTGAAGGCATATTGACTTTGGCTGTGGGGTTTCTCAGAGTTGATTCAATAAAACCAAAAAAATCTAGAGATGATGGTCCTACAATAAACCCTTCCAGATCTACTGAGTCGCTTCCCCCTCGGCATTCAGTAAAAGAAGCACTTCGTCAGAGTTCATCCATTGAAGATTTTGAGGAAGTTGGCAATCGTTCCTTTGATCCGAGCGATGGATTCGTCAATGACTTCATGTCCATGCTACAGCAAGGGCTGTATGTGTTTGCAAATGTAGATATTCCTGATGAAACATCAGGCGGCACAAAAGAGAGGAATGAGCATGCTTTTGAAGGAGGATCAAAACTCGGTATATTTTCATACACCGAAGATGAGAAGGGCGCATTTTTGATTTCTCCTGTGGTAGCTGGAGCTAGTGAATCGGAAACGAAAGGCGCTGGTCCGGTGAGGCTACCGCTTGATACTTTGAAGCCTCTTTGCTCGACTGGTTCACAAGGATTGATTTTGGAATGTCATGGCGCCGCGAGCGGCAACAAGGAACATTCCACAACCCATGTAAGAGCTGAAATAGTATTGTCTGATGAAAGCGATAGAGATATATTGATGAATGGATTGAATGCGTGCTTGCCATATTTATTGTCTCGCGAGAAGAGTGGATGATGGACCATTCGATGATTTCGCAAATGAAGATGCTGATCTGCATGGTACAATAATTGTTGGTCTCTTTACTTGGAGTTGGAGCACTATTTTCATGCCTATCAATACTTAATATTAAATACATTATTTTTACACTCTACCCATCTATGCATCAGCCAATAGACCCAGCAGACCCTTCGTTTCTTTTTTGCAAGAATGACCTTTGAGCGTTGATGCCGAATCAATAATTAGCTATTGTGCATGAAATTGAAATGAAATACAAAATGAGCACACACAAACCTACCACGAGTACATTGACCCTTCAGATTATCTTCCGCAATCTCAGCCATGCGTTCTACAATGATAGACCGTGCAAATTGTGCGTCCTGGCGAGATACCCCGAATGAAAGTGAAAGCCCTGACCAAAAACTTTTCTGTTGAAAGTATTGATCGGTCAACCGTTTGTTCTTCGCCATTGTCTTCAACCCTTTTCTCAAATCAATATCATCATTTCCTGTTATAACATATTTCATACCGGCTGAAGTGGTAGTGCGTGCACGGATAGCACCAGGTATAAGGTTTGTGAGCCTAGAAACGCACATCACTTTCACTTCAGCATTATCACCCTCTTTCTTTTTGCATTTTGTAACTTTTTTGGTAATTTCATCGTGCCTAAGATGATCAAACCCTAACGATGCTCTACTAGCCCCAGGACCGTATCCGAACGTCAATCCAGGCGTGACACAGGTGTTTTCTTTGAACAATAATGCAATAGTTAGCCATATTAATGGATAGCCACACGGAACTTAGCCATCACCAAAATGGTACGTACCTTTGTACATGACAAGATAACCTTCTGAAAGAGTTTCATTGGCAGCTGTAATTGCAGGTATGTTGGGGTATGGATTAAGTGGATGCCACTCAATTTTGGAGTCGACACACCACAACCTCCAGAGGCCATTAGCTTGATTCCCATTGTCGCTATGTAGGTCTCTGCGTGCTTCAGCCTGTGTAGTTTCAATAAAAGTAGCGTGCACTCCATCATCTGCATCAAGACGTGTTTCAAGTAGCACTACATTACCCGCTGAAGTCTCGTAAGCTTCCTCAACCAGAGATATGTTCCCACTCCACACTTGAGCCGGAGTTCCTGAGTCGGCCTGTAGAAATTCTTCAAAAGGGCTCTGTGACCTACCAAATCCTTCAGGATTTTTGTTGCTTCCGATAAGAACGAAGTTCGGTTTTCCTTCCAGTAGGAACTGCATTCCTCTTACAATTGAAGGATGAAGGTCGGGATCTGCGCGGATGATCCACACAAAATTGCCATTGGTTTGCGACAACATGCTTGGAAGGCAAAATGATTCAAACAGAGCAAGGCGAGCCAATCCCAATTCAAGTAAACCAGATTGGCTTTGCATGAAACGAGTTTCTACTACATGAACTAATCCTAGATCCATGCCATGACCATTATCTTGCACTGTTGTCTCCGTTTTTTCATCTTGTTGTATCATCGGCGACTCGTTTTGAGATGATTGTGAAGTCTCGTCTTTATCTAGAGCTCTTGTTCTCGATTTGTTGTGATAGAAGTTGTGATCGGCACTTTGTCTAAGGAAGTCGCGAGGTGACCTCAACTGCATGTACATGATGCAACAATATATCGATATTGATACCGTCCATACAAAAAAAGGAACGCGACGCCGTGAAGATTTGAGCACTTTGTCATCGAACGTGCGGGATACGCCCACTCTTCGATATCCATCGCGGTACTTTTGCGTGGACGTGCGGTCACTAATAGCGGGTGGCAACGAAGAAGAAGTGTCCAAAACTGACTTGCTATTTGAGCGTCTTGAAGGGCCAAGCGTCATCGTTGCTATTATTAGATCCAAAATATATTATTTGTGCAATGAATGCTCGACCTGAATGGATGCAATGGTAGCGGATTTTACCTCTACTAACACATCACATTCGTACCCATACACCATAGACCAACCGCTGCAGAAAGTTTATTGTAATAGTCGATCTGATCTGAGTATCGTACCTAAAAGAATGGGACTATTGTTTATCTACCATACCTATTCCTACGTTTCCTGCCGAGCCGGCCGAAAACTCTTCCGACGTGTATCGTACAGTTATTTTGTACTAGTGTAAAAGCGATTCGAGCCGTTGCAGAACCCCCCGGGTCCGACCCGAGCCATGCCGTGAAAATATAACTTGGGTTACAAGAACAAAAATCTGTGGCGGCGGCAGAATACGTGGGTAGGTACAATAGGTACATAGGGGGGAAACGTGTAGGCCTTGCTTGTGGTGACGGACAGACGAGGTCCCATCGCCCAAAACAGTCACAACCTGCTGCATGCACAACTCATTAGCGTTTTGGTTTTCTTGTGGCGGCTCCATGCTCCATGGCGGTTGTTTTTCCATGGTCGAGCCGTAGTAGTGCAGTTTTAAGTTTTTTTGGAGACGAGTCGAATAGGAACCTAGGTCAAGTTGAAGACTTGATGGTACAAAACTACTCGTGGTACAATCTCATGGCTATGGTTTCTTTGGTACAATATTAACAGCAAGTCTGGATACTACAGGATACTACATAAGCATAAGCTTCCATCACTGCCATTAATAACAATACTAGAAAGCTATCCCACTCACAATCTATTCAAATGTGCTAACACGAAGAGTTATTAAGTTACCCCCATGCTGGCCAACTCGCATAACAACCTGATCAAGCTTTCCAACAACACCAACACAATCATACCTTCGTCCACAGTTCTGCAAATGTCCCTCCTGCCATATGCCATGTCGCCAACCAGGTCAACATTACCATACTCGCTGACAACATTCTTCCTCAATATTCACACCCTCAATTTTCACGGCTTAGGTTCCTTCTTCCATTTTTTTAAAGGTTGCTTAGACATGAACCACTTGTTGTAATACTTCTCATACACCTCCATGACCTGATAGAAGTATGCAACATTCGCAGCAGGAACAGCCCCTCTGCCAACTTTGACATTTACTAACAAGATAGTATCCCTCTCAATTACCACATCATGCTGTCCAGTACATCTGCGTCCGATGACATGAAGTCCACTGACTTGGCCAACCACGGGTCAGATGGGGGTCGACTCGGCTCTTTCCCGCCAAAAAGAACGTTGACCCCCCTACCTATTCAAAAACGCTAGCTTTCGGGGCATTTCGCTAGTAACCGGAGATTGGCGAGCGATACATTTCTATTAGCCCTTGGGTAGGGCTATGTCACATGGGTTTGGTTTTTGTCTCATTCCTCATGGCTGATTCAATATCAATGGAACCGTGTAACTGTGGTATGTATTAGGTGGGGGTGTAAAGGTCGATTTAGAGACCTCGGGTAAAACGATGATATATTGCGCTATCAAGCGCACATGGCGCACGGAAACTATTTTACGACGAGACCTATATCGGAGTCTTTACCGACCTGACGGTGGGCCAACCAACGCTCTACCAAAGACTTGGCTCTCCGTGCAAAACTCACAGTGCCAACTGTAGCCTCCCTCCCTTCAACTTCAATACTGGCAACACCCAACAGCACCTTGGTCCCAAGCTCTTCTGCTGAGGAAATACTTAGTATGTTGCGGAAGTTTGTCATCAGCTCTGCATTGTTGTTTTGCCTCACTGTTGCTGGAGGGGATTTGGTGGAGGGAGCAGCAGGAACCTAGACTTTTGCTCAACAACACTGATTTCACCATCCTCCTCCGCACCCTCCTCTGTGAATTGAAGGAGAAGGATTTGCTTGGTCGTCTGTGATTTGTGTTGGTCATTGGTAGAGAGGCTGGCCGATGCTGGTCGATGGTTGTACATCAGAGACCAGAAATGAATACCTTGGAGTTCCGGTTCCGGTACCTCTGAACGGCCAGTTTTCGGCGCGCTTGCGCTTCGAATGAAAAACTGTTTCTTCCTTTTTCTACGTAGGAATTAGTACGTATTTAAAAATACATCACTCTCCCTTCATCACCACTCTGATAAACTTTACCAGAGATTGCATTTACATCAAGGCAAAAACCCGAGGGATGGTACTTTATTTCACCCCCTAACCCTAAACAATTATTTCACTCACATCTGTTTAAACAGGACTCAAGATATGGTCGTACATGTACAGCCATTTTTGAACTAGGTCCACGGTGGGTAGCATAAGTTTGTCGGTCGTAGGATTTAGATCAAACGTTTTAGTCAGATTGTAGATCACCGACCGCCGTTTAATAATGATTAGTTGGTAGTATGGTGTCCTCTCAATCCGGAGGCTCCGGGATCGATACCGCAACGTAATTTGAAATCAAAATCACACATGGTACTTTAACAGTACTCTGGGTAAGTCGATCCGTGGCGCGCCCGCGCTCGACCATTCCCAAACTCACATCTACCCTACCTACGTAGGAATAGGTACTCGTGTAGAACGACGACGGGTGATGACCTCAACAACCTCCCCCACCATGACGATGTGCCACCCCACCCAGAACCACGGCCAAGGCTGCCAGCATTGATGGAATTCAATGGTTCCACCAACCCGGATTGCTTTAATAGGTCCTTGCCGAGGGCGGTTTGGCGGCGTTTAGCTAGAAACTAAGTTTAAATAAAGTTATTACACTATTTACTACACCTATCATGTTCGCATCACCAACCCATGTCATCAGCGACAAATAGTGGTTGCGATGGCCATAGACGATGCATTCAGTGACTGCTACTTTACAGATCATTTGTAAATGCATCGAACAACAAGAGTTTAGCTCGGTTTTATTTTAAATTGACTATAGCAAGGTCTCTATCTAATTTTTATCTACATTAATAGAATGCATCGAAATTGGCGACCATACCCGGAGTCCTGTTAACATCTTGTGTTGGTCATGCGTATGTTGTAGGGCTTGGTACAATTTGTTCGTGGCTCACAGTGTAAGATCTGCTTGCGAAATGGTCGGTCGTTGAGAATGTGTTGGATAGAATTTGTACTATCCTGAAATGCAAAATACTCTCGTCTCCGGGTTGAAAATCTCTTGCAACAATAGTGGTGCATTGATGGGCCAACATAGGACGCATCGGTGTCATGCGGTGTCAATGATGCTCGCGAGGTGGGATCATCTAACTATAGTGATTTTGTACCTAGTGGTGCAGGAGGTGTTTTGTTGAAATCAAATGCACCCTCGAGCTCTTCGTATAAAGTCTTGGTTGGATCTAGATGGGATGTGTACATCATGCTGAGCATCATTTGCGCTGAGGGAAAGAATTCGTTCCAGAGCTGGATCGGAAATCAATGTCAACGGTGGCTAAGCCTGCAATGAAATGATGTTTGAACATTTGGATGGAGCGTTCAGTGGCGTTAACTCTATGGTGGTTGGGCTAGGTAAACAAGTTGGATGGTATTTTTTTCATTTTTACTATGCTTGTGTACTGCTTTCGAACATTCGTTGTCCATGACATTTAATTTTGGCTGATGTCTGCTTGACTTGAGATATTTGATGATGCCCTTGAATGTAGCTAACATGCATGCATCCATTTGGTTTTCCATCAGGCAGACAATGACAGCGTTGAGGCTGTAGAAATATGCTACAAATATATATTGATTGTTGTGGTACAACCATACGCAGACTTGTAAATAGGTCAGACCCACATTAGGTTGACCTAATAAAAGTGGGTCGGGTCAGGGTAGGTCGGGTCGGGTCAACCTAGTTTATACCCTGGTTTAGGTCAACACCATCCTAACTAACTTATGGGTCAACCTAAGCTCTGACCCAGATCATAGGCTACCTAGCCTAACCACCAACCTAACTTATTTAGGTCAATTATTTTTAATCCTTAACTCGACTCACCCCCCTGTACTAACTCTCACATATGTAAACTAAGCGCACACACGCCAACCAAAAACATGCCATGATCACCAATGCACATCACAAGCACATCACAACCAACAACACCAACAGCATGCCGAGGCAATGCCTATGCCTCATCAAACTTTGACCTTGCCTCTGTTATCAACCGGCTGCAGGTGACCCTGAGGAGAGAAGGCTGCTCTCAACAAGACGGGGTGGTAGAACAATCGTAGCGTGTAGGTGAGTGAGGATTGGCGACGTGGGACTGCATCAGAAGAGGTAAGTCTGCATATAAGCTGTTGTCATTTTACTTTTCGTCAATGCGCACTTACCAAACCTGCCTCAAGGATTGGTCTTCCCCCTTTCCCCAGCCTCCAAAACTTGGTCAACACAGACATGGGCACCATCTGAATGTGCCTCCTTGCCATCTTGTGCTCAATTGCTCAAACGACTGTTGGGGGCATAATGTCACCTTTTGTTTTGTTCGATTCTTTTTATTATATCCGCAAGCATTCACTAACACGCCTTTCTTTGTCCTAACCCTCAGCAGACCAGATGAAAATGAAAGAAGTACTCAATCGCTATGGCATTTCGCGAGAAGCAATCAGGTGAGTCTGGCTGCATGCATGTTTTGTACTAATTTGCTATCACACCTCACCTCTGCTACTTTTTTTCAATTGCTGTCCCAATATCTCAGACTCAACAGGTTTTTGACATCGGCATCCATTCGCTGACAGTTTGGCCAGTGTTTGACGGTCTGGGTTGGCATTATTTGAGGTGGAGGTGAGTCCCTTGCATCTGAATGAATCAGTATTTCCATTTATTGTTTATTCTATCCATGAGCTTTCACTATACCTGTCCCAGACAAAAGGAGACTCTTTCTGAGGGTAGAGGAGGGAGAGGTAGATAAGTACTCCACTCTTGGTGATGAAATACGGGACGGGGGAGGTATTTGGCGGCGTGGATTGATCGTGTATTTGTATTCGGCTCCTGCTGATTCTGCTGCGTGTATTTGGATTGAGGTGTGTGAATTGACCAACGCCATGGATTCAGCTTGGTGGTAATTTGTGTATTTGGATTCGGTTCCTTCTTGCGTGGATCTTGCGTGTATTGATTTGGCGTGGATTAGGCTTTGGATTTAGGTTCTTGATTCGGCTTCTGCTGATTGGGTATGGATTCTGCAGCTTGCTCCATGTGATGGATTCGGATTGGTGGATTTGGCGGCATGGGGCAGGGTGGGTTGATACTTTTGGCGTGAATTTGATGCGGCTTCACTGGATTTGGATTTGGAGATGCGAGAATTGATATGATGCTTGGCTTGGCCGCTGGATTTGGATTCGCTAGCCGCTGGATTTGGATGATTTGAAGCCGGGCTATTTAATGTCAGCCAAAGAGTATGCATTCATCTCATCGAACCTGAGGATGTCAGCGAGTTCTGTGTCCTCTCCAAAGAGGCAACAACGGACACATTCCAGCGCAACAAGTTGATGGAGTGGGATGCAAAGAGGGCCAAGCAAGTGACATTTGAGCACATCAGGACAGCCCTCATCAGCATCCTTGAGAAGACGATTGATATCGCGTATCATGCAGGAGGCGCGGCCATGGCAAAGAGGGGATTTGGAAAGTAAACCCCCATTGAAATTCTCCAGCACCTCCAGAAGAGATTTGGACAACCCAGTTACACGGAACTGGACCAAGCATTATCGCACCTCCACGAGCCAATGGACTGCATGCAGCCCATCGAAGTCATGTTGCGTCAGATCGAAGAGGTCCAGATGTTTCTACTTGCCAGTCCTGAAGAAGGGTGCAAGCACCTCATCCAGTGTGCTCTCATCCAGCTCTCCAAAAACAGTAGGAATGTATGCGAAGGCATTGGAAAAGTGGAACACAAAGGCAATTGAGAAGTGCAGTCGGTGGTCAGTCTTCGGAAAGTATATGATATGGTATTATGAGGAGATGCTTGCGGAGAACACGGGCACCACAATGCTTGTTCACCTTGTCCTCCTCATCCACCACGTCCGCCTCAACCTTGTTGGCCGTGCCCTCCATAACCGTTGTTTGGAGGATAGTACCATTGCTGCTGTTGCTGCTGATACTGTGGGGGGGGATAATACTGCTGGGTTGGTGCTTGCGGAGGTGCAGTAGGTGGAAGATTTATGTCAGCCATTGCGAACGATTGGAGACTTTCCTGGATATTGTTCATCTGCTGTGCTAACTGTGAGACAGATGCAGCAATGATGTTGGTGAGGTTGGCGTTGTTGGTGATGAGAGATTGGATTGATGCTCTGGTGGCGGCATGGGCTTGTCCAAACTGGTCAATGCTCTGTTCAAACAGGCGGGAGCTTTCATCATCATCAATTTCCTCAGCATTCATGCCATATCGTAACTGGCCGGCGTGGACTGTCTTCTTCTTGAGTTTGGACCGTACTTTCCAGAAGATGCCAAAGTTGAGCCATGACTTGTCCATCTGTTATTGTCATAGTTCGTAGTCGTGTACAAAGAGGTCTGCCTTTATGATGACGTGGATGCCCATGTCAACTGCTGATGCATCGCGTATGGCTTGTCCCGCAAAGAATGTATATTCAATGCCAGTACTGATTTGGATACCATAGTTTGGGTGCCTTTCATTGTGGTCAAGTTTGACTGTCTTCTTCTTGAGTTTGGACCGTACTATCCAGAAGATGCCAAAGTTGAGCCATGACTTGTCCAACTGTTGTTGCCATAGTTCGTGGTCGTGTGCAAAGAGGCATGTCTTCATGATGACGCAGATGCCCATGCCAACTGCTGATGTATCGGTGATGGTTTGTCCTGCAAAGAATGCATATTCAATGCCAGTACTGATTTGGGTGCCATCGTTTGGGTGCCTATCCGTGCGGTCAAGGTTGAGATAGCCGTCGTTTTCATTGGATTCACCATACAGGGTCAAGAAAGCTTGGAAGACATCATGGAAGGATTGATTAGTATTGCTGATGCGGTCCTGGCGGAATTCTGCGGTGTGAATTGTACCGACTAGTGCGACAAATTCTTCGGTAAGTGCCTTGTTCATATTCTTTACCTCGTTGAATACCATCTTGGCATTTTCAAATACTGCTTTGACAGTCGCGCGTGCTTCTGGGTCGTTTGCGCCAAAGTAGTTTGATGAGACACCGGGATTGGCTGGTTGCACTAGATATTTGGTGTTGGTGTAGCGTGAGTACTACAATTCTGGTGGGATGCTCAGGAACAGTAGGTTGCACACGGATATGCTGGCTTCATAGGTCTGGGAGTAGTCCATGAGGTATTTAAGGATTCAAAGAAGTTCCAGTAAGGTGGGTTCTCTTCTGATTGCTTCTGGTCGCGTCGGGAGATAAACAAGGTCTTGATTTCTCCTGTGTATGTAGAGTATGTACCATATCTTCTTTTGCACGAGATTTACGCGGGCCGAAACTAATAAGACATATATCTGAGATTTGATGGCCGATCCTCACCGCTCACGGTAGACCACACAATTCTTGACATAAACCATGGGAATTTTCATCTCATATGCCTCGGCGAATCAATAATATAGCGGACAATAATCCCCCTATACACAGACAGACCGAAGGGGACCTTCATCTATAACTAATCTAGCATCAGTTAAACGTGTCTGCTAGGAGAGCAGCTGTGTTAAGCTCCCTGCCGGTGTTTCCGCTTTGATAGCCTCTGATGAGCTGCTAGCAGTATACCTAGAATTTATCATGTTTGGCTG